>JAQZBX010006932.1:0-51806 GCA_029593785.1 Cabassous unicinctus | reverse complement strand
AACACATGGCAATGGACTGTGGTGAGAGAAGAAACTTAACGCTTTATGGCCTGGTAACTGTGGACTTCTACCCCAAATAAATACCCTTTATAAAGACCAACCCATTTTTGGTATTTCACATTAGCACCCCTTTGGCTGACTAATACACAGGCCATGTTAAATATCATCAAAACTTATGATAGTGTACAGTCTAAAATGTAACCCATAGTATAAACCATTGACCATGATTAGTAGCTATGTTTTATTTGTATATCAGTTGTAATAAATGTACCATTCACATATAAAGAGGCATTAATATGGGAAGGGGGAAAAGGAGGGGGGTGCTGGGTATATGGGAGTCCCATGTATTCGGTATATGACTTTAGTGTTACCTAAGACTACTTTGAAAACAAAATGAATAAAAGTAAGACATTGTGAAATAAATGGAAGAAAATGTCACTGTACATACAGGAAAAGAGATATTACAGTGGTAAAAGGCAAAATGTCAAAAAATTTAAATATTTTCATTATTTTTTAATATCCCAATGTTTAAATTTTATTTTAGTTCTAGTTTTCTTTAAATTTTTATGTATTTTATTTTTTATATTTAAACCTATCATTATTATTTCATTTTCCAATTAACTCTATTTGGCTATTTTATCAGCTTCATATTTTAAGAAGCTTTAGATCATAGAAGGGTGGCAATTGGAGTAAGGGGTGATCATTGTTGTGGGGTGTCAGTGATGGGGGATACATGGGAGGAAGTTATCTGGACATACATATAAGGTATTTAAATGTGTTCTAATGTTCATGAGGCATTGTCACAGAGGGTGGAGATTCACACAATAACCAAGAGAATATTGAATTCCCATCTTGGAGAGCTCTGCCACATTCTCTAATGGAGCAGCAACTGTCACCCAAGAGCAGGGACAATGACTGGCGAAGGAGGATGTTCTATTGATGGGCCTTTGATATTGATGACTATGATTGTGAGCCTTTGCTTTTGAAATTGAAATTTAGCCTAGTGTTGTGGGGTGCCTAAGAGTTGTTTCCTGAAAGCCTCCTTGTTGCTTGAATGTGGTCTTTCTCTAAGCCATTTCAGCATATAAATGCATTACCTTACCCACCAGTGTGGGACATGACTCCAGGGGATAAGCCTTTCTGGCACCGAGGGATTACACAGAGGATTTGCACCAAGTAGCAAAGCAACTGGAAAAATACCACAAATAAAAGGGAGGAAAGGTAAAGACTAATGAGTTTATATGGCTAAGAGACTTTAAGGTGAGTTGGGAAGTCATCCCAGGGGTAACACTTATGCACACCTCAACAGGCTCTGATAGACTGCCAAAATGGATACTACACAAAATAGTGGGACTCCTGAGGGCTCTGGAGACACCCAGATCCTATTGCTAGAGCAGATAGCTCCAGAATTTGATGCCTTGCCAGTGGGTCCTAGTTTGGAGTTTGTGCTCCTGAGAGTGTCAGAGTTGGACAGTTATGACTTCCTTACACATGACTCATCTGGCCCTTCTATTTGAACTTATTCTTGGTGCTGAAATTGGTAGGTGTACATCCAAGAGACTTTAATCTCTGTGATGTCCATGTGCCAGCTGGTACTTGAGCCTCAGTGGAGTTGCAACACCTACTCTCCAGTTCATTGGATGCATCCATGTCAACTAACAAGGAGGTGGGGATTAACAATCACCATACCAATGAAAGGAAAGAGCCTACAACTGCAAGCAAGAGCATCCCATCCAATGGCTGTACGGCATTGAAGCTCCTTCTCAATTAGAGGTGTAGTGGACATAATGATCCTAGAATCCTCAGGATTGGAGAATGAACTATGGACTAGAATGGACTTATTAGTATTCTTCTATAGACTTGTGATTCTAGCAACAGAAGAAATCACAGCATTGATGTGGAGGCAGTGGCCACTGGAGGCTTTGGGGGCAGGAGGAGGGAAAGACAGGTGTAAAGCAAGGGCTTTTTTGGGACTTGGGAATCATCCTGAATGGCATTGCAATGACAAATATATGCCATTACATATCTTCCCAAAGCTTGCAGAATTGTGTGGGAGAGAGTGTAAATAGATATATGAACTCTGGTCCAGGCTCAGTGGCAATGTCCCAGAATGTGTTTATCAATTGCAATGAATGTGCCACACTATTGAAGGATGTTGTTTATGTGGGAGGGTGTGGAAGGTGCGGGGAGTGGGACATATGGGAATCCTTATATTTTTTGTGTAACATTTGTGTAATCTAAGCATCTTTTAAAAATTAAAAAAAAATATTTTAAAAGATGAAAAGCATCTGAGAAGAGTCTAGATCTGCAGGCAAGGGAAACCCATTCATCTGCCCCATGGGATTGAAGACCCCTCTCAATTAGAGATGGAGTGAGTATCACCATGCCAGTATCCTCAGGATTGTGGAATGAACTATGGACTAAAGAAGATTTATTGGTATTCAACCATAGACTTATTGTGACTCTAGCAATGTAATAACATATTATTGATGTGGATGCAGTGGCCACTGGAGGTTCTGTGGGCAGGAAGAGGGAAAAACAGGTGTAATAATGGGACACTTTCAGGACATGGGAATTACCTTGAATGAGATAACAATGACAAAAAACGGCCATTTTATATTTAAGGATTTGCAGATAATTTTTGTATAGAATATATAATGCCATATATTTTCTAAACATTGTGAAAATTTCATTTAAATTAACCAAATCCCATTGGTTATTAATTTGTATATGCAAAGAATTTTCTAATTGGATTGCACTTGTGTCAACATTTATGAAAGGGGAACCATGAAAGATTTCCAATAACAAGGGATCATATGTACTTAACCCGCATATTCTGAATACAAGGTGATTTATTTTGCTTTAGACACAATTGCTCTTAAAATATGAATAGATTTTATTTTATCTCGTCTATTTACACACTTCCAAATTACTGGTAACAGAGCAAAAAGCTCACTCTTTGGCTCCAGAGCGTCCTCATTGCATTTTTCACCTCTGCATTTCTGAGTGTGTAGATTAAAGGGTTTAACATGGGTGTTATCATAGTATAAAATACAGCCACTGCTTAATTAATAAAAGTGTCCATGGGCTGAAGGTATATAAATATACAGGGCACAAAGAGTAAGATGACCATGGTAATATGTGAGGCGCAGGTGAAAAGAGCCTTCTGCTGCCCTTCAGAGCTGTGAGTTCTGAGGGTGCAAAGGATGAGGACATAGGAGGTAATAAGAATAGGAAAAATGAGCACACAAATGAACCCCATGTTGGTGGCAGGAAAGAGTCCTAGGATGTGAGTATCAGTACAGGAGAGTTTTAGCAGAGGGTAAAAATCACAGAATAAATGGTCAATGACATTGGGACCACAGAATGATAACCACAACATAAAAAGGACTTGAATCAGGACATGAAGAAATCCCCAGCCCAGGACACCACCACCGAAAGACCACACACCCGCCGGTTCATTGTGGTCATATAGTACAGAGTACTGCAGATGGCCACGTAGCAGTCATTGGCCATCACTGTCAGCAGGATGACCTCAATTCCACCCATTAAATGCTCCCAAAAGAGCTGAGGCATGCATCCATTGAAGGAGATAGTTTTCTTTACAGCGAGTAAGTCAAATATCATTTTGGGGGCTGTGATTGAAGGCAAGGTACCATCTATGAAGGACAAAAATGGCAGAAAAAATACATGGGGGTGCTGAGTGCTGGGCTGGTGGCGATGGTCACTGAGATGAGTAGGTTGCCCACAAGAGTGAGAAAATAGATGAGTGTAAACACAAAAAACAAGTGTTTCTGCATGTCTGGGTTCAGTGTCAGACCAAGGAGGATGAATTCTGTCATGCTGTTCACTGCCCCATGAATGAGGTCTTGTATTTGGACAATTGACTGATCTGCAAATGGCACAAGTATTACAATGGCATTAGATAAATTTTGATGAAGAGAATAATATATGTCAGATAAAATGTTCTCTGCATGATAGATGGAAATGCTGAGCAGGTATATATTAAATTTAATGTTGGGTAAATTTTGAGTCACATATTGAATACATAGGCACTTTTCTACACACACACACAGTTTTATGACTCTTGACATTCCAGGCACCTTTCCTGAAGTAATATATAACTGAATGATCTTCCAGTCACTGCCATAGTATGTTCTCCCATGGAAAACAGGAATAAAAAAAGATCTGTCTCACCAAATAAAAATAAGCAAAAGAAATCCCTGGAACTAGACTAGACAAATGGTGAACAACAAGTTAAACCATGGACTATAGTTCATAATACAATTATAAAAAACGTGCTGTCATCTATTGTAGCAACTCTTCCACACCAATGCAATGATTCATAATAAAATGGAATATGGGAATCCTGTATTTCTTGCATGATTGTTCTGTAAACCCACATCTTTAATAAATAAGAAAAGAATAAAAATCAATCTGTAATGTTAGAGACTTAAATTCATGAGAGTCTGCTCTTTGTGTCTCTTCTATCGTCACTCATGCTGCTAAGGCTAAGTTGCCAAGTTTGTTTTACTTGATATTTTTAACTTTTTTCAGGGTACCTATAAAACATTAGGCGAATTTAACTTGAAATTAGGGATGATTTAGTCATATTTCCAAATCAAATTACCTGAGTGAATATTTGAAGCTGCAGAAAGATATATCCTGATAGATTTGTGAGCTCATGCTACATTGACTCACAATTGAATAAGAAAATCATAAATTCTTTATTGACCTCCTCTGGAAAAGGATAAAACAGGCGGCATGATGCAATGCAAACAGGCGCTTCTTAGGCAAGGAAACAAAAGCACCAGGATTTATTGAACATGTGTGTTCTTTAGAATAGTCAGAGTATTTAGACTATTTTTGTATTCTGTTTTCACTGACTACTAGTAATCATGTGATGCTGTGTATGGGATTTAGTCCAACTGAGCTTAGCTTTTTTATATATATGTAATAAAGGGAAAAGAGCAAAGGACAGAGGAATTGAAGTATATTTTAACTTATATAAAAAATTGTAACTTAAGCTAAAAAGTGTAACTTTCCTCATGCTTCCAAATTACTGGTAAAAGAACAAAAAGGAGAAACTTTATTTCAATATTTTTATCCTTGAAATATTTATTTATATAGCAGGAAATGAGAAAACAAATGAACTGACAGAGAAAATAAATGAACATAGTAGTCACCTCAAGAAGCTAGAAAAACAGCCAATTATATTAAGAAAAACATTTGAAACAAATCAGTACAACAGACAAAAACATTAGAGGATGAATAATTTCAAAAGAATATAAGTTTATAAAATATGAATAAAACCAATGAACATAGATAAGCTCAATGAGAAGCAAGTATGGACCAATCCTGAAAAGACCCGAATTTTAAAAGTATTTAGCTATAGTTCAGTGTAGGCAATAAATGTTTTTTAAATAACTGATAAGCATTTTTTCAAAACAAGTCTTCTACTCATGCCATTCTGAAAATTCAAATAAAATAAAAAAGAATCATTAAAATAAAACATAAATTAGCACAAAACAAAAAAAACCTGGTGATTAATAGGAATTTAATCTCACTGGAGTAGAATACCACTGGAGTTAAGCAAAAGACAGTGGTATAAAAGTAAATAAGTGGCAGATTCAATTACATGAAGTTATGAAATACACTGGAAAAATAGTTGAAAAAGTGTCATAGACAATCATTACTATAATAGAAATTGCTTTGAAAAATAATGAAAGGTCTTTATGAAGATAGGGTAAAATTAATGAAAAGGTAATGCTTAGGAAAAAAATAAACATCTAAAAAGTCCTTCATTTCATTTACCATCAATACATGCACTTAAAAAATACTGAATTTTTAATTCCAAATTGGCAAATATTAATGAGTGCTATATTATCCAATACTGTTGAGTATGTATTGATATAACATTTTCATATGGCCAAGACTACACATACAGGTTATATTTCACATTTTTTTAAATAATAGGGAAAAACTGAAGACAATCCAAATGTCCACATAGGGGAGTACAGTTAAATGCATTGTGATGTACTGTTATGGAGTATCAGGTGTATATTAAAGTGATTTGTAAGAAGAGTAATGACCTGGAAAGAAGTTTTACTATAATACTGGGAGGAAAAGGCAGAATAAATAATGACATATATAATTATACTAAGTCTAAAAAGACATATATAGCTAGAACAGTTCTAAAGAACATACACTAAAGACCAATAGTGCCTATCTGATTATGGAATTAAGGAAGATTGCTGTTTTCTTCTTTTATAAATTTCATGATATGATTTTTCTGTAAGAGAATATTTTCCCTTTATATATTCAGAAAGATAATTTAATAAAAGAAAGTTATATTTGCTTATTTCATGTCTGGGTCCATAATATTTCAAGTGGATGCTATTCTGAGTAGAATGGTATGAAGTTCATTATATATAAAAAACAGTGACAGTAGAAATACATGTTTAAATATAAATTACTTGTAAGTTGAACTCTAGAGTTGCCTGGTGAGAAAAGTACTAATTAAGAAGTCACTGATTATACCTATCTTTCTGAATGCATTTGGGGAAAAAGTAACAAGTTTATCCCATATCTGTAGAGGTTAATTCATGTGGAAATAGCAATCTCTGACACATCACTAACTACTGCTTTGCACGTTCAATCATTTTTACCTTGTGTTGTGTTTACTTCAATTAGTGACTTGAAAGTGAATCCTAAAGGAGGACTTCCCAAGTAAATCTTAGTTTGTGGGTGTGCTTATCTTTGTCCTATAGCCTCCCACCAACCAGTGAATGTGGGCCACAAGCATCCCAGCTCAGATAAGAATTTCTTGATATAGAGCTTCCCAAACTTTAGGCTTCAAAAAATTGATGGAGAGAAACCTAACCATTGAAAGACATCTCTTCCCAAACCTCCCTGCTGTACATCTGCCCATCTTACTTTCTTGGTGTCCAGATAAAGTATATTAAGAAAGTCTCTTGAT
Source organism: Cabassous unicinctus (assembly GCA_029593785.1). Lineage (NCBI taxonomy): Eukaryota > Metazoa > Chordata > Mammalia > Cingulata > Chlamyphoridae > Cabassous > Cabassous unicinctus. The sequence continues at coordinate 44,827 of JAQZBX010006932.1, read as the reverse complement.
CTTTACTATAACATGATTTAAAGACCTAAAAATAATAAACTATTTTAATGCAAACTAATTGGGGATTACAAGTACCATGAACTAAGCAACAAGTGAAATTTGTCCTGGAGCAGCAGTTCTCCGAGGTCAGCTCTTTTCATTCTTTATTTTATATAAAGCCTGTGATAGACTGGTGGTAGCTCCTTTGTTCCCTCAGAGTCCAGATGTAAAGAGACTGGCAATTTAGTAACAAATAGCCTCTATAATCTGCAGCTCATTATCTTTAGGTGATATTGCAGGCACAATAATCCTCAGAGTCTGTCCTCATTAACATTTTCATGTATGATTAAAGGTAAATATTTAAAGAATATTGCTCAAGCACAAGAAAGAGTTAAGGATGCTCTGAACTTTATGTTTCCAGAGGGTTAGAATTAGCAGCTTCATCCAAACAAGTTTATCCTGTTCTCTTGTGGCTGTGGCATCTGTGACCAAGGATGTTGGGCAGAGAGCTGGCAGAGTTAGGATAGCAGCATCCTATGTCTGTGGTTTGGAAGTCAACCTAGGATCTGAGAAATAGGGCATAATTTCATTTATTCATAAGAGAATGGGCATATAAAACAATCCCATCAGAGTATATAAAACAATCCTATTGCCTGTCTCACAGAGTCATAGGGAGGATTAAACAAAATAAAATGTGAAAACACCTAGGCCATTAAAATCTGCTATTCTACTGTTGATGCCCTGAGGATTGACACATGCAGGCTAGAGAACTTGCTCTCTAATATTAATATTTTCACAGGCTTAAAGAGGACATTCTTTGGAGTTCATGAAACTGCACCTTCAGGGCTGACTCTTGTACTTAAAATTATGAGACCTTGGGCAATGTTGGCAGCTTCTTTATGCCTCATTTTTCACAACTGCTAAAAGGAGATGAGAAGGAACCTATCTCCTAGGACTGTTCTGGGCTTAAAAAAGATCATACGTGTGATGAATATAATGGTGACTAGCAAAGAGTCATCCCTTTGTTGTGGGTTGTCATCTCCTGCATAGGAACAGAAAGCTCATAGTTTAACAGTACCTTGGTCCTGGCAAAACTGTTCTCAACTCATATGTGTATCTTCTTTGCATTTCTCTTGTTGATGGTAGGATTGTGGGCAAATGCTGAAATTAGAGGGAAAAAAGGCCAAGTTTAGAAGTATTCAATAACTACTCAAAAGTAATAATAATTCTGAAATTTTTTTGGTAGTCTTTGATCTTCCTTATAAAATATATAACAATGAAGTTGAGATTCCTGGAAAAAAAATGTTGGGAATAAAGGAAAAGTGACTGTCATTAGAACTAATATCTAACGAACACTTTTATATACCAGTCAGTCTTAAAGTGTGGTATCTGATCTGATTCCAATATAATCCCCAAGATGAAGTTCTTGTTATTTCCATTTTATATAAAAGCAAGTTCGGTCATGAGCAAAAACTAATAATTAGTCATGCTCAGATTTAAATCTAGTGTGATCTGCTTTCTAATGCTGAGCTCTCTTCATAATATCACTGTATTTCATCAAAAGCTGGTGCTGTGATGTGTCCACACTGGGTGGAAGACCAGGTCCGGATTGTTTAGGAACTTACTATCACCAGGGGAAGGCAGGCTTTACTCCTCAGACATATCCAATGTTCAGCAGCTGAAGAAGAAAGAGGGTAGAGAAAAGAGAACATCTCCAAACTTCTTCTTATCTTTGATACTTCTGCTGGAATCCTGCCTAAGCATGATCTAGGCATCTTTGATTTTGTAATTTCTTTTTGGCTGCAGAATGGAATTGAAGTCTAAGCAGAAGATTTAACTTCTGAATAGGGACATCCTCTACATGAATGGGCCATACTAGCATCCTAGGTGAATTATACCCGAAAGGAATGAAATTGGATATGATTTCCAATTCTTCTACTCTCTAATCATATGAATTTCTGAATGACAATTAACTGATCAGGGCCTGTTAAGGAGACTTAAATAAAATATTATTATTAAGAGAGATAAAAAAGCATATGAAAAAATCAGGCAAGTGTATTTTGCATAGAAAATGCTTTGAATATATTTTCTGAATAAAATTGAGGGAAACGTTTTCATGACTGAAATACTTATCACTATGACATTGTTGGTAATAATTTTTTTTACTTCTGATCAATCTGTATCATCTTAGGCAAATATCTCAACTACCCTGTGACTCAGTTTCCTCTTCTGAAGAGTAAAGTGTTGCAAAATAAATAGTTGTACAGGGAAAGAAGATAAGAATGATAGCATTCTACATGTTAGAACCAATGCAAGCAAGGAGCCTGGGGACCCCATATGAAAGACAAAGTTGTCAAACTGTAATATACATACAACAAGAATATCTTTTAAAACAGAAAATAAGGATGTTTTCTTTCATACAACACTAACAGTATTCATTGTCAGCACATTCAGTACAATATAGAAAAGGAGGCTTTTGGGGAGAGGGAAAGTGATTCTAGATGAAATATGGACTTATAGAAGGAATGAGGGTCACCAAAAAAGATAACTACATGAGGTATGATTTTTATCATAATACTTAGACTGATTTAATGTACACCACCTAAATATCCTGATAACTGTGCTCTTTTAACTAATGACTGATTGTGAACACTTAGAGGACTGGATTCCCATGATTCTTCCTCTCAGTTAAATGATTTAAAATGCCTGGACATAAACATTTCTTTCTGCATGAGTGGCTAAAAGTCAGTATATCATTAAAGATATAGAGGAATAGAGTAGACTTTCTTCTTAGATGAAAGTTCTCACAGACATAGAGTGAAGGTCTATGTTTATGTGAAAAAGTCATTGAAATATCACACAGCCAGTTCCTCCCTTGTAAAATACACCTAAAGGATGAAGAAGATAAACACTGCAGGAATGAGAACTCTGCTTCCATTTCCTCTCCCACAGCCTCCAATGTTGAATTGGCTGCAATCTCGCCAAGAATCATTTGAGTTGGTGTAATTTACTTGGCACTTTGGGTTCAGATTGTTCTTGTACTGAAGGAGATAATGATGGATAGGGAAGTGCACCCTCCACACCCACAGAAAGATCCACCACTAGAAAACATTCTTGAACAAGAAGTAAGTGTCCTCGTAGATACATCGAAACACATTTATTTATTTAGGGCATGGCTTTTGTTAGCCATATTGCTTGGTTAGAATCCTGTCTATATAAGATCACATCAGTAGGGACAATACAAGACAAACCTATAGTGAGAATTTCTAGCAATGGCTCAAAACAACTCTAACAACTCTAAATCTAAAGCTAACTTTCATTGTCATACAAAAAAAAAGCTGGATTTTATAATATCCTCCATTGTTTTAATTTTCAAGCAAAACTCTCATTAAACCTTAACAGGACACATAAACCTGTAGAGGGTGCTCAAATAAAAATTTCTAAGGAGTCAGGAAGGAGCTGTAAGTAAATCTAATTATTACATATTAAATTTCAGTTGGAGGGGAGCCAATGTGGCTCAGTGGTTGAGCACCAGCTTCTCACATATGAGGTGCCAGGTTTAATGCCCAGCCCCAGTACCTAAAAAAAAAAAAAAAAAAAAAAGAAAGAAATTTCAATTGGAGCCCCTGAACATATTTTTCTCATTGGGCAGGAAGGCATGAAAGTGAAATGGTTTTTAGATATTATTATTGATAAGGAGGTTTGAGATTGAAATAATGATTCTGTGATGGACATATGTTCCTGACAAGTAGGATGTATAGTCTTCTGATATGATAGGAGAATTTGTGGGATAAGGATTGCAGGGCTTTGGTACAAAATGAGAACTTATTCTAAGATGGATGTATAGAAGAGGGGACTGTCTAGAACAGCTATTCTAGTTCTCCTAATAAGAATACTGAATTCATATTGGAGTTCATAATTGTTTGTGAAACCCCCTAAAGTATGATTACATAATTTTCTTAAGCATTATCTTATATCTTTGGTTAAGAGATAAAAAGCTGATGTATAAATTTATACTTTAAATATTTCAGTTGTTGTAGTGTGTTACCATGAAGCAGGGAGAAGCTCTAATTTGATGTGGTTTTGTAGGGGTTGCTATTTATCCATTCTACGCTATTATAGAATCAGGAAAATTTCAAAAGTTTATGCTAATCTGTACTCCTATTAATATCTGTCAGCCTTGATAAAAATAAATTTAGTCAATGAATTAGGCATATTAAGCTGCATTTTGCAGTAGCACATGAATCCTGAAATTTGAATGTCTTAACCTAATCAATTTTATTTCCAGCTCAAGCTAAGTCCCCTGAGGGTTGTAAGAAACTCTAGGGCATTTGTGTTCTGTGTAGTTACTCAAAAATTCCCTCTGTGTATTCCTGCCATCTTCATGCATGTCTTTCAGATTTGCTGCAGCAGGGAAAAAGAATGCTGGAGTCTAGAATATTGGCTCCTAAATGTTCTTTCTGAGTGCAGAACACATCACTACTGCAATCTAATTACATAGTCTCACTTAAATACAAAGGAGATAAAATTATGGTGAGGGCTCATGGATATTTGGTGACTATCAAATTGGTTAAACACCACTGGGAAAACTGGTTTCTCACTTGGAATGAATTCTTCATTAAACTATTGATTACTAATCTGTATGCAAAATATACTTAACATAATATTTAGTTATTGTAATGGAGTAATTTGTACTAATTCACTTCATATGAAGATTGAAGTGAAGTCCCTAAGCTCGCCAGGACTTCTGCCCTGGACCTAATCTGGATCCTCTTTTATCTGGGCTCTTTCATTCAGAATTGCAATATAAGTGTCAACATATCAAATAATCCCTGTTTCATTGTTCTGAAACTTGTTTGCAGTTCTTTTTTTTTCTCTTCAAATTTTAAAGTGTAGAATCTCAGGCATATTCATTCAGATATCATCAACTCTCTGCTGCTTTTGTTCCTATCAGCAAAGGCACAAATTCATCCAACAGAAACTATTTTGGATGTTGTTGTGCTGGGTAGACTGTTTTGGATAGAACAAGGCTTTGCAAATACCTTCTACCCGTGAATTATGAACATGGTTCCTCTATGGCTGTATCTGGAAGAACTTAGTATACATCTTTGGCTAAGGGAAGATAAAATTATTTTTTCTGGGATTTGGCCAGATTAAAATAAAAATGACACACACTCTCTAATGGTGAAATACAATAGCATTAATATTGGAGTAAGTCCTGCCTAAATGACTTTCTCTCATTTTTGCAATCCCATATATTTCACATACTCTGCACATTCTTGATAATAAGTCTACTCTGACTTCAGCAGTTGAGACTAAAACTATGAACCTTCAACAAAATTCCTGTATTTGGGGCTTTTCAACCTCATAAATTTCAAGTAGGATATTGGTTGTCTAGTCCAACATGGTTTTTTGTACACACATTTTATTTTCTTTCTATAATATCACATATAAAATCAGTGAAGGTCATATTTTCTTTGTATTTCTAGCCTTAAAATCTCATCCTTGGAATGTTGTAAACAACTGCTTGAATGAACACCTGTGCAAATATGCAATTATAAACACGTGAACATACAGACACACATGCCTTCTCAAAGAATCACAAATATGTACAGGCACTGCAAAATACCTGACCATTTAGGAAAAAATGGTTCTTCCAAGAATGCAAAAATAGTTGGCCAGATATTTAAACTCTTCTGACATATTTACCTAATTTAAATGTTATATAATTGAACTGATTCACAGTATTAATGAAACAACATTAAAAGCGTTTTGGAGATAATTTGTTACTAGAGCTTTATGCAATAACAAATGCCTAAATAATTTTCTATATATATATATATATATATATGTATGTATGAATTTCATATGCTACCTTTCAAATGTTTAATTCAATCACTCAATACAGGTTTGGGTGAAAAAAAAGTGTTTAAGTTTACTGGTAAATTTGTAGGAAACTATTTAGGGCTTGAAGATGGTTGTATTAAATTCTCAGGTATAATAAAGTCCAGTCTTGGATTGTGCAGTCTACTATTCCAGGCCATCAAACATTGTGATGGCTCTTTTATCAAGGAAGGAATACTGTTTTCCTCTCAATTCCTACTGTCATTTATTCCTTTACTGGATTATTCCAAATTCTCTGTAATCATTTTATTGCCTCATGAGAATTTTAAATTCTTCAATTCATTGTATATATTATGAGTAAATCTTAAGTTACTAATTGCTTCCCAGAACCAAAATAATTATGTAACTTTAATAATTTTACTCCTTTCTTGAATAAGTAACTATCTGGAATGATGCAACTCTATCTTACCATCCCCTAACAAATGTCTCACAAAATTTCATTGCCTTCATGATGAGCTTCAACAAAATATGAAGCAATGAAGTAAATAGGAGTATATAAAATCTCAAATTCCACCATTCACTCAACAAAAAATTAAAGGATTTTCTTCTAATATGTCTTGACCTCAGTCTTACCTTCAAAATTGTACTTATGTTAAAAAAAATGTAGGCAGTAAATAAGAAGGAAGTAATTCTATTAGCAAGGTTTGAAGTTATCAAAATCACTGCCACACACATTTGTATCCCTTCATAGAACTCATCTGAGACAGGAGAGCTGAACTGAAACTAATGTGTCACTTAGGGTTATGAATCCATGAGTTCCAAATGCATTTAACATGTTTCATGTTTGCTGCAGATTTCAGAAATTGAGTTTGCCACTAAGAAATTAAACTCATAAGAATCAGAGATGTTTGCTGGTATAGAATTTTACTAGATGTTAAAAGGATGCAGGCTTCTGTGTATAAGCAGATCATACATATGTATCTGTTAATTCCAATACTTTTCCCACAATCAGCATAGAGAAGATCAGTATATCCTTCTAAATACACCCCATAGATAAGAATTTCAATTATCTTTTCAGTAGAAACCACAATCAGGAGAACTCATTAGAATATTTTCAAAAAAGCCTAGGCCCAATTTTTTCTCCCTACATGTGTCTCCAATTATCCACAGAACCAGGTGATAAATATTTTCCTTCTCAACCACTCATAGGAATGGGCAGATGCCAATTGGTAGGTATTTTAGATTTCAGAGTACGGTATTTATTCCCTTTACTCTCAACTAAACAGATAAAAGTTGAGTCAAGAACATTGCACATATTATTAGAAAAGCATTTCAGCAGTTAGAACATTGATAAAGATGCTTGTGTCCCAATGCACAAAAGAAAATACTAATCAGGTAAAATAAACTATCGTAATATTGTTTCACCAATTCTTAGGAGAAAAAGGAATTGTATTGGTTAGAACTTGAAAAACATGTTCTTAAATCTAATCCATTACTGTCGGTGTGAACCTATTGTATGTATGACTTTTTGATGAAGTTGCTTCACTTAAAGTATGTATGTGGGCCAGCCCAATCTAGATGAGTCTTAATCCAATTCTCATCCTTTCTATGTGGAATGAAATCAGACATGAGAGAGAGGAAACTGAAGGAGGGAAGAAGCTGATATCAGAAGAGTAAGGAGACACGAGGAAAAACCACCATGTGCCTTGCAATGTGACAAGCTAAGGACCTCAGAATTCCTGGAAGCCAGGCACAGAATGCTAGAGTCTTTGGGGATAAAGCCTTGCCTTGATGATGCCTTGATTTGGACATTGTTTAAGTCTCAAAAATATGTTATGAAATTCCTATTGTTTAAACTGAACCATTGCATTATTTGCATGAGCAGGCTAGGAAATTAAAACAGATTTTGGTATGAGAACAGTGAGTTATTCCTATTGCAAATATCAAAATGTGGAAATAATTTTGGAATTTGGCAATGGGTAGAGGCTGGAAGAAATGTGAGGTGCTTGATATAGAAACTTAGATTTCTTTGAAAAGACTGAGGGTAGAAATATGGATGTTAAAGGTACTTCTGATGAAGATGTAGAAGGAAATGATGACTGTGTTATTGATAATTGGAGGAAAGGTGATCCTTGCTTTAGAGTGACAGAGAACATTTCAAAATTGTGTTCTGATGTGGAATGGAAGGCAGGACTTAAAAGTGATGAACTTGGATATTTTGCAAGTGATATTTATAAGCAAAGTTTGAAAGTTCAGCCTGGTTTCTTCTTGCAGATTTTAGTGAAATGAAAGAAGAAAGGGGTAATGTGAGAACTGAGCAAAGGACAAAACAAAAATACAAAGCAAAACAAAACAAAAACCACAGAAAACGATGATTTTGAAAATTCTAAGTTTCCAGAAAGTGAATCCCCAGAGAATAGTGTTCCATGTGAGGGTTCAGCTGAACATGGAACCAGCCAGCAATTTCTGTGGAAGTCAGAATTCGGAATTCAGTTATCTAGGAAGAATCTGTGGAAGGTAATTTGTCTGATGGTTTGGACCCCTGTGAATTTCATGCAAAATGACAAGTTTTTTCCACAATTGCTCTAAACGGAACTACTGCCAGCCTGAAAAAAAAATGGGACAGAAAATGGACAGATTGAATGAAAAATCACTTCAAGGTCAAAACCACAGAAGATGAGGCTGGATGGAAGACATCTTGGGTGAAGAGTGTGGACCCACCCATGTATGTAGAAAGGGTGAGTCTACCCCAGCACTTGGATATGGTTTGCCTTCCACCACATTGTTCAGGAACAGTGCTACCACCCCAGTACTTGGAGAGGATAGAGCCTTTGGGCCTTGGTTTTTGGAGAGTCTTCCTACCACCCCAATGCTCTGAGAGGCTGAATCCTGTTCCCTGGACATTCACTGAGAACCTTTCCACCATCCTGATGCTAGGAGAAGGTGGAGCAGTTTTCAAGGAGAGCATAGTTGCTGGACAATCTCTCAGAATGGGTTGGGCTGCCACTTCATCAATGAAGATGTTCCAAATATCATTTCATAAATGATTCTCAGGCCTTGAAATCTAATGGAGCCCTGTAGGGCTTCAAAAATGTTTGGGACTCTTGACTTCTATTTTCCCTCCAATTTTTCCCAATGGGAATAAATCTTTACCCTATGCCTGTCCTTCCATTGGAAGCAGATAACTTGTTCTCTAGGTGTCACAGAGCCACAGATTGAGGAAAATTTTACCCCAGGAGAGATCATATCTATAAGTGATTTTGACCAAACTTTTACCAAGCATTTTTAAAAAGTGATTTAAGGCTGGTTTTTTTTTTTTTTAATATTATGATGGAATTAATGCATTTGTATGTAGAAAAACATTTGTTTTGGGGATCCAGAGTGTGATCTGTGATGGTTTAAAGTGCTATGTATCCCAGAAGAACATGGTATTATATTTAATCCATTCCTGTAGGTGTGAACTCATTGTAAATAGGGCTTTCTGATGAGGTTATGTCACTTAAGGTATGTGTGGCCCAAACCAATCAGGATGGGTCTTAATTGTATTACAGTTGTCCTTAACAAGTGGAATGAATTCAGTCTTTAGAGAGAGCAAGCCACAGAAGACAAAAAGCTAGTCCTGAAAGGCAAGGGAGAGTGCAGGACATATTGCCAAGTACCTTGCCGTTGGACAAACTAATGTCCCACGATCTGTGGCAGACAACCCTAGAAAACCACAATCTTCAGGAAGAAAGCATTGCCTTGATGCTAACTTTCTTTTAGCCTCAAAACTGTAAGCACATACATTACCATTGTTTAAGCTGAACTACTGCATTAGTATTTGCTTGTACAGCCTAGGAAACTAAAATATTTAGTTTGATAAATAAGTTATTACCACACGAAGAATTTGAAACTAACATTTGTTACTTAAGCTAGTTTTGGAGGCAAACATTAATATTACCAAAATAGTCTCTATGTATTATTACATTAGTATGTTAAAACAAATAATATTTACATGAGTTTATGACATTTGGGTGTTATTCTAGAGCTCCACTATGCAACCGATATTGCATTTTACTCTATTTCTTTAAATATCAAACCAATTTGGTTTTGAATACTCCAAGTTTATGTCAGGATGGTGGAAATTGGTTTGCTGTTATAGTTGGGACTCGACATTCTAATTTAGTGAACAACTCTCTCTGGGTACCACAATTTTTAGTTTTACCAGATAAGTTGTTCTTTGAATTTATCATTATTTCCTGTTCTTTAATCAAGTAGATATTTGCCAAGGCTGGGAGTGTTAACTTGCCACACATACGAGAAAACACCTCCTCTCATTTTAGGTTGCTGCAAGGAGTGGGATGTTTTCATTTACCACTGGAGCAAAATAATTTTCTTCCCTACCAGCTACCTGATGAATTTACTTTCTTTGATTAAAATATTGAGACATATTTTACATAATAAGATTGCGAAAATTATATCAACACAGCTGGATGCAATTTTATACACTTCACAGACTCATGTTACCAGCATCCAGTTCAAAAATTAGATCAGAGCCACAAAACACCCAGAAGCCCTTCACGTGTCTCCTTTTAGTTCCAACTCCCAAGGTACTAAGGAGTAATGAACTTGTTTTTATTCTTTATATAAAATAAATGCCATCTTGCAATATGTACTCTTTTGTGTCCAGTTTATTTTGTTCAATATTATTTATAAGATCCTTCATATTTTGTATGTTGTTGTAGATTGTACATTTGCATTTTTGTTCATAGTATTTATTTGTTTGACTATGCCAAAATGTAACCCTTCTAGAGCTCAAGGATGATTGGATAGTTTCCATTGTCTGCTGAAAACATAGGCAATATTTCTCCCTTCTCTGATTTCTCCTACATGTATGGCAACTCAAATGTGATACAGTGATAATGAAGTTTAGGATTTTATTCAGTGTATTAACTTTCTATTGCAACAGCAATGAATTACCACATACCTAGGAGATTAAAACAACATAAAATTTTAGTTACAGTTCTGTAGGTCAAAAGTCTGATATAGGTTGCACTCAGATAAAATCAAGTGGTCAGAAGAGCTCTGTTCCTTTTAAGTAAAGAATTACCTCTGTTGCATTTTCCAGCACCTAGAGACTGACCACATGGTTTGTATCAGGTATCACTTTCTCCATATTCAATGAGGAGAATGATATCAAATGAGAAAAAATGGTGAAGTCCTTCTAACCCTGCCATCTCCTTAGCTTTCTGACTACAGCCAGGAAAGGTTCTCAGTTTTGAAGAAGTTATGTGTTTACTTTGGACCTCAGTGAAAAAAAATGATAATAGAGAAGGAAAGGAAAGATAGGTCAACCAATAACTTCTTTGCAGCCCTTATATAATCATCAGTAGTAACAAAAAAAGTTAGTATATTATGGAGGTAAATATGTGTTTACCAAGAAATGAAATTTAAAATACAAAATGAGTTAGTTGTGTGCACAATTACCAGCCTCTGGCAAAAACAGTGCACATATTCATGCTGCATTATCGCTGCTGTGGAAAGTGAGTCATAAATTAGTAGAACATATGTATAAATTAAATAATTGATGTTTGCATTTAAAAGTGATGGTCCAGAAAATAAACAGTAAAATATAAGCACATAATTTATATATTTTTCTTTTTCAGAACAGTATTAAAGAACAAATTAAAAATTCCATGACAAGGTCAGCAAGAGACTTCAGAAGAAAGCAAAAAAGTTCATAAATTAGTTCCATAAATGTCACATATTCCGTGTATTTCAAAGAGTGGACTTATTTTCATTTTTCCTTCGAATCCCCAAATTATGTAGCTACTTCTGCTTCTAATTACATATAAGCTTCCAATAGCTGATCCCACAGACTCTGAATACATTTATATCAGTAATTAAAAAGGAATGAAGACATAAATAATAGCAAAGCTTTCAATGGCTAAAACTCATATATTTCTTACTATGTCCCGGGTTTGGTGTTCCAAGTACTTTCTTTAACAACTCATTTAATACTGACAACAGTGTTAAAAAGGAATGCATCCATCAATGCATCCATGACCTAGCTTGCTACTCACAAACACTGTGCCTTTGGGTAAAACAGTTTTATTTTTTCTCCATACATATTCCTGTGGTGCAATAGGTAACATCCTAGGAATGCAAGAATATGCATAGCTACCATCTTGAATGTTGCTGTTCACCATGACAGAGTAAAATGGGTGTATGTCAAACTCAGTTTGCCATGGCAATAAAAGGAAGAAACATCATGTCAGAGAGATAATGATTTCAGTGTCTCCCATGTCAATTTTATGGTCATTATATGTAGTTTTCTGAGTCTGTGCATTAGGATTTCCTGTAAAATGGATCTTGTATCTCACTTTAATATCATAAATGCATAAAATAACATGGGCTGCATAAATAAATTGTATTTCTCAGCTATAATGAATGAAGTCTTCCATTTTCAATTTGCAAAACATTAGTGGAATATTGAGAAGGTAAGTATAAAAAAATTGAGACACCACATTTCTCCTAGCTCAGAAAAAAGTCAGAGCAATAATAGAGTAAATACTGTTTATGATCATTTTAAGATTTAAAAAATGTTGCAGCAACTTAGAGCACACTATTATCATTGATACTTATTAATATACATCATAAATTCCAGGACAGAAAGCTAATATGGGAGTTTCTTTTGAAAGTTAGGGCATCAAATATTCTACATTTATATGAGAAGTTTACTACATGCATGGCAGGATAGTTTGCATGCTTAGAAAAGGCCTGAAAATGCCCTAAGCATTCAAGGCCTGATTTCTAGGTTCAGTACAAGATGGAAGCACAAAATAAACTAGACTTGTAAATGCCATTGTTAAGTGTTGTAAACATGTTCCAGCACAGAGTCTTTTGGTGAAGTGTGAGAGAGTTGGTTTTGTTTGTTGGATGTTTTTGTTTGGTTGGTTGTGTTTTCCTTTATCCTTTCATTTCCTTTCATATCTTTTTATGTTTTTTTACTCATGAATTTCAATGAAATTTGTCAAAACATTAACTGACAACAACTTGAAGGACAGAGACTTCAGGGACCACACACGATATTGATATCATCTTCAAAGCATAGTTTGGAAAAGTCATTAAATAATAATTGTAAATATCAATAATAAAAATTAAATATTATATAAAGGAGACAAATTATAATTCCTTGTCAGAAAAGGACAGTACTTAGATGAAAATTTCACTAAAGTGTTTCAACAGGTGATTTGACCTGACAGAAGAATGAATCAGTGAACTTCAAGATAGGACATTTGAAATTATCCACTCTGAAGCACAGAAATAAAAAAGGATGAAGAAACTTGAAAAGACCATAAAATAACAGTAGGAAAGCATCAAGTGGGCCAACATTTTCAAAATGGTATTTCCATAAGGAAACAAGAGTCACAAAGAAAATTGGAATAAATAATGGTTACTGTTTCCCCAAATGGATGAAAGACATGAATCAAAACCTTTTTGAAGCTTAGCAATCTCTGGGGAGTCATTACCCTAGCTGCTTATCACCTGCAGATGATCCTCAAAAAAAAAAAAATTGCTTATATCTCATCAGAAACAATGGGGTCCAGAAGGGAGTAGAATAACATAATGAAAATGTGATGGAAATAAACAAAAAAATTTACAGCCAAGAATTCTATACTTGGAAAATTAATCTTTCAATAATGAATAATAAAGACAATTTCAGATTTTAAAAAAGCTGAGGATTTCATTTTTAGGAGTTATGCCCCAGTAGAAACACTAAATGGAGCTTTAGAGGAGCTGAGTATTTTTGTTCTATAGAATTGATGTTTATATCAATTCATGATAAATTGTTAAAGTCAAGGATGTTTTTCAAATTTCCATTATAGTTACAAAGAAAATATCTAAAATTTAGACCAGAAAGGGAACCAAAATTTGTTTAATATGAAAATACCAACTTAGAAAGAAGGCCAGAATGGAGGAATTCAAGGACAAAATGTATATCACATGCAGAAAACAAAATACTTTAAAGAGAAATCTTACATTATTGCTTGTTGAATAATAAAATTGATTCATGAGATGGAAAATAATGCTGTGTCTTACTTTGAGATTCCTGTACACATAATGGATGATTAAAATATATATGTAAAATGAAGAAAACAATAAAAAAACACAGAAATATGTAAGTAAAAAGGGAAATCCATAACTACTATGGAAATATTTGGACTGTAGGAAGATTCCAAGTTGAATTTCTTTATTAAGCAATTCAAACTCTGCAAAAAAAATATATATATTGTTGACTAAAGCATTAATGTTCCAAAATATTGAGTACAGTAAAAATTACAATGAGAATGGTGATTTCACACAAAATGGCAGAACAAGAATTTATAGGGGTCACTTCTAGGAAAAAAAAAAATAAGTTCTAATTAAGAACCAAAGAGAATGGAAGGCAGTGGAATGATATATTTAAAGTAGCAAAAATATGATAAATTCAACCAAAAATTATATATTGTGTAAAACCATCCTTCACAATATGAGAACTTAAGACATTTTCAGTTACATTAAAGCTGAGAGACTTCACTACCACTAAAACTGTGCTTTAAGAAATTATTTTTTTCATTAAAAAAGTTATTAATGTATGTCATTCCTACATGAACATACATAAACAATATATGTATAGTAAATGTTGTGAACTTAAAAAAAAAAGCATACATTTTAAATGCATAAATGTTATAAGATATTAAGAAGGTCATTAAATATTAATAAAAGGGGCAATTCAACAAGAAGAAACAATTATAATAAGTATTTATCTACATAAACTTGGTGCTCCAAGATACATGAGGCAGAAATTGGCGAATTGAAGGGAGATATAGACATATCTACAATAATAGTTGGAGTCTTCAATACACCACTCTCAGCATTGTATAGAAAAGCTGAACAGAGGATAAATAAGGAAAGAGACAGTTTAAATAATATGAAAAATGAGCTATATCTAATGGATGTTTATAGAACATTACCCCCATAATAACAGGGAATGCATTCTTCTAAAGTTCTCATGGATCCTTCTCCATGATAGATCATATACGATTCATAAGACAGTTCTCAATAAATTTAAAAACATTGAAATTAAACAAAGTACTTTCTTTGATCTTATTGCAATTAATATGGAAAAAAATAACAAGAATAAAAAGGAAAATTCCCAAATATATTAAGTATATTATATTAAATATATTAAGATTAAACAACACACTCTTAAATAATCAGTGGGTCAAAGAAGAAATTCCAGGAGAAATCTGCAAATATCTTGAGATGAATGAAAAAAGAACACAACATAACAAAACTTATGGGATACAGCAAATGCAGTGATGAGATGGAAATTTATAGGCCTCAATGCTTACATAAAAATTGAAGAAAGAGATAAATCAAAGACCCACACACCTGGAGGAACTAGAAAAAGAATACCTACGGTATTAGTCGGGGTTCTCTCAGGAAACAGAATCAACGGGCGATATCTGTCAATAATATGAGATTTTATAAGAGTCTTTCACACGACCGTGGGGATGCACAAGTCCAGGTTCCGCGGGCCGGTTGCAAACCTGGGGCTGCAATGAAAGTCTGATGAAAGGTCCTTGATGACTTTCTGGGAGAAGTTGGCTGTCCAAAGACGAGCTGGGAAGTTCTCTCTGAATGTTGAAATCACTTCCCCTGTTAAGGCATTCAACTGATTGGATAAAAGTGTCACCCGTTTCTGATGCAATCTCCCTGATTGATGCAGATGTAATCAGCCATCCATGCAGTAAACTCACTGGTGATCGGAGTCCATAAATGTTCTTGTATTGCAGTTAGCCCAGTGTTTGCTGGACCGAACACCTGGACACAATTACCTGCCAAGTTGACACATTAACCTAACCATCACACCTACTATTCCCAAACTAAGCCAAAGAAAAGAAATAATAAAAATCAGAGCAGAAATAAGTGAAATTGAGAGCCAAAAAAAAAAAAATTAAACAAGAGAGAGAATCAACAAAACCAAAAGTTGGTTCTTCAAGTACATCAACAAAATCGAGAAACCCTTAGCTAGACTGGCAAAGAAAAAAAGAGAGAGGATGTAAATAAATAAAAACAGAAATGACAAGGGGGACATCACCCTTCCACAGAAATAAGAATAATCATAAGAGGATACTATGAACAAGTGTATGCCAACAAACTAGACAATGTAGAGGAGATGGACAAATTCCTAGAAACACATGAAAAATCTATACCAGCTCTTGAAGAAATAGAAGACCTCAATAAACCAATCACAAGAGACTGAAACAACCATCCAAAAAATCTCCCAGAAATGAAAGGCCTAGGACCAGATGGCCTCAGAGGTGAATTTTACCAATCATTCAAAGATGATCTAAAATAAATCTTGCTCAAGCTCTTCCAAAAAATGAAAAGGAGGGAATTCTACCAAACTCATTCAATTAAGCCATCACCCTAATTTAAAATCCAGATAAAGATATACTTAAAAAGAAAATTGCAGACCAATGTCTCTAATGAACACAGATGCAAAAATCCTCAATGACATATTTGCTGAGTGAATCCAAAACCACATTTAGAGACTAATACACCATGATTGAATAGGTTTTTCCTGAGATATGCAAGTGTTTTTCAACAGAAGGAAATCAATTAGTGCAATACATGACATAAATAACTTGAAGAAAAATCACATGATCCTCTTGATTGCTTCAGAGAAGATATATGGCATAATTCACTATCCTTTCTTGTTTAAAAATATCCCAAAAGATAGAAGAGAAGGAAACTTTCTCAACATGGTAAATTTTCATAATTGCATATATGAAAAAAACACAGCTTCAAGAACATTAAGATATTCCTTTTTTAAACTTTATACTTAAAGAAGAATTAGATTACAGAAAAGTTACATAAAAAATAAGGGTGGTCCCATGTAGCCTACTGCCTCTCACATTTTCCTCTATTAATAACATCTTTCATTAGTGTGGTACATTTTTTACAATTCATCATATATTGAAACATTGCTACTAACCATGGTCTATAATTTACATTATGGTTTACACTTTGCACCGGACAACTATAAACGTTTAGACAAAATGTATCATGGCCTCTATCTATCATTGTAATATCATTGAGAACAATTCCAATGTCCCCAAAATGCCCCATATTCCACCCATTCTTCCCATCCCCTCACTTCAGAGCATCTGGTGACCACTATCTTTATATCAATGCTACAAGTTCTTGTTACTAGGATAATAATAAATTTACATTGGTCTGTGTTTACATTACCCCCTTATGCTTGGTCATTCATCAGTGTTGAGAATTTGGGGTTGATGATGTCCCTTCTGCTTTGGATTGAAAGGGAGCTTATAACTCAGGGGGCAGATGGGTGGAGCTGTCTTGCTTGCAGTTGTAGATACTCTTTGTTTTTTGGGTTGGTCATTGTCCATCATTATCCTTTTGTTAGTTTTCCTGGGCAAGTCCGATGAACTGGAGAGTGGGTGTTGGCTGCAATTCTGCTAAGATTAAGGCCTCAATTGCCTTATGAACAGCAGAAAGATTAAAGAATCTGGGAAGTATATTGAATGGGTATAGTACGAATTATATGTTCAAATAAAAGGGGCAAAATAATCATTTGTAAGGAAATAAATAAGTCTAACACAGTTACTTTGGGGAAATAGATTGTCATATATGCCAAGTTAAGGCTCACTGATGGGACACCAATTTCTGTCATTGTGTGCACTGTCTATAGTGTTATGATGCTCTAGTGCCCTCAGGAGCACCCCTGCTTGAGGCTTTGTTTACTGTGGCAGTTTGTGAAATCTGCCTGAGACCTGAATAAGCATAACCTCTGGAATGACCTCCTAGCACACTTTGGAATTTCTTAGCTATAAAAACTCTTTTTTATTTAAAAATGTATTTCCCCCTTTCAGTCAATGTCTTTCTCCAAATGCATTACTAGTTGGTGCTTGGTAGCAATGCTTTGGTCCCAGGGAGGCCTGTCCCTTGGAATCATGTCCCACGGGGGTGAAGGCAGTGAGTTTATATGCTTAGTTTGGCTTAGAAGGAGGCCACCTTTGGGTAACAAGGATTTTCAGGAGTTAACTCTTGGGCAATAGATAATATTAGACTAAGTTTTAAGTATACTAGAATAAGGTTCGTAAGTACAAGTATTAATTGAAAGACCTGGTGCATTGTTCTTTCCTCTTTCACTAGGCACTGCATATATACTCTAGAGATTCTTGCCACACTATTAGAGAATGTAGCAGGATTCCCCAGGATGGGAATTTTATTCATTGATTATTTGTTTTTATTGTGGGGGTCTCCACTCATTGAGAAAACATGCCCATGACCACATTAACACATTCATATTCCATAGAGGCATGCCTCATTTGTACCCTTCCCCACACATTCCCCCACTACTGACACTCTGCACCAGTGATCTTCCCCTGCCTTAGTTGTAACTTTACTGTAATCTAAAACTTCCCAAGAAACAAAAGCAAATAATTTCTTGCAATGTCCCATTCATCACTGTAAGGTCTATTATCTTTTATATATATTGGCAGTATCGTCTGTATGTTCCTGGTGTATTATTTGTTTCACCTTACCTTCAAAGAAACTTTAGGTTACAGAAAAGTCACATGAACATATAAGGAATTCCCATATACCCAACACCCTCCCCATCTTACATTTTCCACTATTAATAACATCTTCCACATGAGTATGGTACATTTGTTAAAATTGATGAACTAATATTGAAGCATTGCTATGACCATGGTCAATAGTTTACATTATGCTTTACACTTTGCAACTTACAATTTTATAGGTTTTGACCGAATGTATAATGGCCTGTATCTGTCATTGAAAAATCATGCAGAGTGATTCCAATGCCCTACAAACCTCTTGTGTTCCACCACTTCCTCCCTCACCCTCCCCTCAGAAGCTATTTTAACCACTAAGTTACAATTTTTCAAGAAAAAGGTCCATCATTATGGCATTAATATTGAGGGCTTGACATATTGGTCTGTTTTCTTTTATTTGGCACTGATTATGGGGTCAAGGGATTCTTGCCCCTCTGAGAACATAGCAGGACTCCCATGGATGAGAGTTTAATATTTTCTTCTTTATTGTGTGGATCTTCACCAACTGAGAATATATCCTAAGACAAGATGAACATGTTCATATTCAGTAGAAGCATGCCCCAGGTTCACCCTTTCCCACAAATCCCTGCACCACTGACACCCTACACCAGTGACCCTCACCTGCCATATTTGAAAAAGAACATTCCCACATCTGTACTTTCAGCCACAGATCTCGACCTCCCCAGATTTCACCTGTTCCTTCCCCCAGCCCTCACCCCAGTTCCATGGATGGTCCCACCCATCCCCAACATTGCTCACCTTCACATTCCAGCACCATCGACCACATACACATCCCTGCACCACCTTCAACCCCATCCATGGCCAATCCACCTCATTCTACCTTATCATTGTTTCTTCCCAGTTTAAGCATCAGCTCACCATTTTCTCCTGTTAAATTATCTTCAATAAGAATCTATCTATATGTGTTTGAAAAATATGCTTAGATCATGTCAATGAGGCCATGCAATGTTTGTCCTTTAATGATGTTATGTTCACTTAACAAAACATCTCCAAGATTCAGCCATGTTGCCATGTGGGTCAATACTTCATTCCTTCTTACAGCTGTGTCATATTGCATGGTATGTATATACCATGTTTTACTTATCCATTCATTTGTTGATAGACACGTGGGTTGCTTCCAAATTTGGCAAAAGTGAATAGTGCCATTAAGAATATTGTTGTGCATATATCAGTTTGTGTTCCTACTTTCAATTTTTCTGGGTATATACCTAGTTGTGGGATTGTGGATAATATTGCATTTCTATAGTTAGCTGCCTAAGGAAAGGTCAAACTGTCCTCCACAATGGCTACACCATTTTACATGCCCACCAGTGGTGGATGAGTGTTCCTTTCCTCCTCATTCTCTCTAACACATGTGTTTTTCTGTATTTTATTTTTAATATCTGTCTGACTACTAGGTGTAAGATATTATCTCATTATAGTTTTAATTTGCATTTTCCAAATAGCTAGTGATGTTGAGCATCTTTAAATGTGCTTATTAGTCATTTGTATTTCCATTTTGAAAAAGTGTCTATTCAAATCTCTTGCCCATTTTTAAAATGTTTTTTTTTCTTATTTTTGAGATGTAGGATTTCTTTATATATGCTAGATATTAGACCTTTATTATATAACTGATTCTTATATATTTTCTCACATTGAATAAGATGCTTTTTCACTTTCTTGACAAATTCCTTTGAGGCACAAAAATTTTTAAATTTAAGGAGGTACAATTTATCTATGTTTTCATTCATTGATTGCCCTTTAGGTGTAAATTTTATGAAACCATTTTGTACTACCAAATCTCATAGATAATTCACTACATTATCTTCTAGTAACTTAATGGTTTAGTTCATATATTGATGTCTTTGATCTATTTTGAGTTAACTTTTGAATAGGGTGTGAGATGGTGATCCTCTCTCATTCATTTGGAAATGGATATTGATTTCTCCCATGACCATTTGTTGAAGAGGCTATTCTGTCTCAATTGAGTGGGCTTGGTGGCCTTATTGAATGCTAGTTGGCTGTATACATTTGGGTCAATATCAGAACTCTCAATTTTGTTCCATTGGTCAGTATGTCTATCCTTTGTGTGAATATTATGCATTTTTGACCACTGTAGATTTGCACAATGTTTTAAAGTCATGTATCATGAGTCCTCCAATTTTATTTTATTTTTTCAATACATTTTTGACTATTCAGGGACACTTTCTCTTGCAAATAAATTTCATAATGGGCTTACCCCATTCAGTAAAAAATGCTACTGTACTTTTCATTAAGGTTGCATTCAATTTGTGAATCATTTTGGGTAGGACAGATATTTAAAAGATATTTAATCTTTCAATCTATGGACATGGAATATTCTTCTATTTATTTAGGTCTTCTTGGATTTCCATTAACAATGTTATATAGATTTCTGTGTACATGCCCTTTACTTCCTTAAGATTATTCCTTGATATTTGATACTTTTATTTCTTATTGTAAATGGAATTTTTAAAATTGATTTCCTCATCTGGTTGCTCATTAATAATGTACAGAAATAGTACTATTGTTTGCCTGTTGATCTTATACCCTGCCACTTAACTGACTCAGTTATCAGTTCTAGAAGGTTTGTTGTAAAATTTTCAGGGTTTTCTATGTATAGGATCATGCCATCTTCAT
This sequence comes from Cabassous unicinctus, assembly GCA_029593785.1. Taxonomy (NCBI): domain Eukaryota; kingdom Metazoa; phylum Chordata; class Mammalia; order Cingulata; family Chlamyphoridae; genus Cabassous; species Cabassous unicinctus. The sequence goes on along the minus strand of JAQZBX010006932.1, from coordinate 23,711 downwards.
TTAGTTAAAATTTTATTTCTTCCTTTCCTATTTAGATTTCTTTGATTTCTTTTTCTTGCCTAAGTTCCAAAGCACGTACTTCTAACAAAATTTTAAATACGAGAGGTGAGAGTGAGCATCCTTGTCTTGTTCCTGATCTTAGAGACAAAGTGTTTAGCTTCTCAACTTTGAGTATAATGTTAGCTGTGGGTTTTTCATGTATACCCTTTATCATGTTGGAGACATTTCCTTCTATTAATATCTTTTGAAGTGTTTTTTAATCAAGAAACAATACTGTATCTTGTTAAATCATTTTTCTGCACAAATAGAAATGATCTTGTGTATTTTTTTATTTTGATTGGTTAACATGGTATATCACATTGATTTTTTATGTTGAACCATACCTTTGATAAAACCCATTTGATCATGATGTATAATTCATTTGATGTGATTTTGAATATGATTAAGAATACTTTGTGGAAGACTTTAGCATATAAGTTCATTAAAGAGATTATTCCTCAGTTTTCTTTTTTTTGTGGTGTCTTTATGTGGCTTTGGTATTAGGGTGATGTTGGTATCACAGTAAGAGTTAAGTAATGTTCCTTCCACTTGTATTTTTTGGAAGTGTTTAAGTAGGATTGGTATTAGTTCTTTCTGGAATGATTGTTAGAATTCGCCCATAAAGCCATCTTCTTGTATGCTTTCCTTGGTTGGGAGATTTTTGATGAGTAATTCAAGTTTACTACTTTTAATTTGTCTTTTTGTTCTTCGATTCCTTCTTTCTTCAAAGTAGGTTGCTTGTGTGTTTCTAGAAATTTGTCCATTTCATGTAAGTTATCCAAATTGTTTCCATACAATTTTTCAAAGTATTCTCTTATGATACCCTTTATTTCTGTGAGACCAGTGATGGTATCCCCTCTCTTGATATTTATTTCATTTTTTGCATCTTCTTCCTTTTTCCTCTAGCTAAAGTTTTGTCAATTTTATTAATCTTCTCAAAAACCTTTGGTTTTGTTAAAATTTTCTAGTATTTTTATGATCAATTTCATTTAGTTCTGCTCTAATCATTGTTATTTCCTTTTTATTTTTTTGCTTGTTTTGGAATTAGTTTTTTAGTTTAGTTTTTTTTTTTTTTCTATTTCCTCCAGGTATATAGTTAGGTCTCTGATTTTAGCTCTTTCTTCTTTTTAATATAAACATTTATGGCTATAGTTTCCTCTCAGCAGAAATTGAATCCCATAAGTTTTGATATGTTGTATTCTCATTGTCACTCATTTTAAGGTTGATACTGATCACTTTTGTAATTTCCTCATTGACCCAGTGACTGTTGAAGAGTGTATTGTTTAACTTCCATAACTTTGTGCCTATTCTGTTTTTCTGTCCCTTATTAATTTCTAGCTTCATTCACTTACATTCAGTGAAATTACCTTGTATAATTTCAGTCTTTTAAAATTCATTGAGACCTGTTCTGTGACCTAGCATGTTGTCTATCCTGGAGAATGATCCATGTGCACTCAAGACAAATGAATATCCTGCTGTGTTTGAGTGTAATGTTCTGGATATGTCTATTAGGTCTCCCTCCTATAATGTATTATACAAAGTTCCTGTTTCTTTATTAACGTTCTCTCAAGATATTCTGTCAAATGGTGATAATGGTGTAGCAAAGTCCTCCATTATGATTGTAAAGGCATCTGCTTCTCCCCTTAGTTTTGCCATTGTTTGCCTCTTGTATTTTGGGGCACCTGACTAGGAGTATAAATATTTATGATTTTAATTTTTCTAGATAGATTACAATTTTCGTTAATATATAATGTCCTTTATCTCTTACAATACCTTGGCATTTGATGTCTAGTATGTACAGTATTAGTGTGGCTACTTCTGCACTTCATTGGTTATTTTTGCACATAAACTCATTTTCCAACCTTACACTAGCAAACTCATTGTGTCCCTGTGTTTACAGTGCATTTCTTGTTGACTACATATAAATGGGTCTTATTTCCTTATTCCTTCTGTCAGTTTGTGTCTTAAAATTTTTTTTTTCCTTTATCTTTAAGGAGTTTTAGATTACATAAATGTTACATCAAAAACAGGTGATACCAATATAGCCCAGTCCCTACCCCTCCCAAATGTTCCACCATTAACAAGTTCTTTGATTAGTGTTGTAGAGCTGTTATACTTGATGACCATATTTTGAAGCATTGATAATAACCATGGTCTACAGTTTGCATTACATTTTGCATATTGCATCACACAATTTTATAGGTTTTGACAAAATGTATAATGGTCCATATCCATCATTGCAATATCATGCACAATGATTCCAATGTCTCAAATATACCCCATGTTACACTTATTGTTCCCTCTCCTTCCCCTCAGAACCTCTTGTGATCACTGTCTTTATAGCAATATAACAGGTTCTTCCATTACTAGAGTAATAATAATTCTAATTTATTCCAGAGTTGCATTCTTTCCTTATGTTTGTTGATTCTTCAATTTTGAAGATTTTGGGATGGTGATGAACACTCTGATTCTGATTTATAGGGGACTTAGATACCACAGGGCAGAGAAATGGAATTCTCTTTCTTGCCTTTGCAGATGTTCTATGCTTTTTGGGTTGGGCTTTGTCCATTATCACCCTTTTGTTAGTTGTGCTGGGTGAGTCTGATGAACTGGAGAGTAGGTGTTGGATGCAATTCTGTTGAGATTCAGGGCTCACCTGGCATATGAACAGACCAAAGAGTTAAGTCTCTGGTACATATATTTAATGAGTATAATTATAATTATAGGTTCAAGTAAAAGGAGCAGAAGAACCATATATAGAAAAATTATAAATGAGTTTAACTCTGTTATATTGGGGGAGATGGGTTATTGTATATTCCAAGGTAAGGTCCATTGAATGGGTGCTTACTTCCTGGGGCTGTCTGCTCTGCCTACAGTGTCTAGATTTCTCTAGACCCCCAGGAAAATCCTGTTTCTGTTTATCTGTAAATAGTTTGAACTCTCCCTCCTTTTTCAATGCCAGCATTGATGGACATGGAATTTGTGGCTGGTAGTTTTTTTGTTTTTTGTTTTTTTTCTTTTAGTACATTAACTATGTCCTACTGCTGTTTTCTTATCTCCATGGTTTCAGATGAGTGCTCACCACTTAATCTTATCAAGTTTCTCTTCTGTGATGGATCTCTTTTCTCTTGCTTCTTTCAGAATTCTCTTTATCTTGAGTGTTTGACAATCTGATAAGCATGTGTCTTAACATTAGCCTTTTAGGATATATACTGCTTGGAGTTCACTGTGCTTCCTGGACATGTATATCCATGTCCCTCATAGACTTGGGAAATGTTCAGCCATTATTTCCTCCAACACTCTTTCTGTCCCTTTTCTCTTCTATTGTCCCCCTGAGAGTCTTACAATGCATATGTTTCTGCATTTCATGTTGTCAATCAAGTTGCTGAGTACCTGCTGAATTTTTTCTATCTTTTTATCTATTCTACTATCTGCAGGCCAAAATACATTCCTCAGCCTGTTCATATCTCTTGTTACATGCTTCCAGAGAGTTTTTAATTTCTTACATTGTGTCTTTTATCACCATCTAATGTGTTATCTTTTTATGTCGGCTTATGATTTCTTCTGTGTGTTCCCTCAGTGTCTTCTTAATATCCTTTGTTGCTTACCTAACATCATTAAGATGGTTCATTATATTTTTTAGGACATCTTGCTTAGTTTTTCCACTTTCTGCATCTCCTTTAGTTTGTTCATTAGACTGGGCCATGTCTCCTTTTTCTTAGTATGACTTGTAATTTTTTGTTAGTGTCTAGGCTTGTTTACCTTGATGGGTTTATTCAGTTGGTTTGTGTTTCTTTCTAGTCTATTCTAAGGTTTTATTTCCTTTTCCTTTTTGTTAAGAATCTTCTTTGAAACTTGGTTTGACTTATTCTACATCTTTCTGCTGTGATTAATACCAAGCTCCAACCAGAGATGCGTGATGAAAAAGACTTTGACCAAAAGGAGAAAAATTAAATACAAAATGTATTTTATGTCAAGGAAATTTCAAAATGAGTTAAGAGGTCATGGCTGAAGTTACACCTATGAATGTTTTAGGCAGATCTCACTAACTGTCACAAATAGGGATGCTCCTGAGGGCTCTAGAGCCATGTAGACACTATAGGCAAGGCATACAACCTCTTGAAATCAGCACCTTGTCATTGTGACTTAGCTTGAAACATATGGCAACCTATTAACCCAATGTAAGAGAGTTAAACTCATTTATAATTTCCCTACACGATTCTTCTACCCCTTTTATTTAAGCTTATTATTGACACTATGTCATTAAATATATGTCTCAGAGACTTACATTTTCATCTTTTCATGTAATGGTTTAGCTCTGAATAACATAAGAGTTAAGGCTAATACCTACTCTCAAGTTCATCATTCTTACCCAGGACAAGTAATAAAACAATGACAATGAACAACGCCATCACATAAAACAGAGAATATCTACAACTGTAAGCAAAACTTTTTTTTCCATCTGCCACATAAAATCTAAACACCCTCTCAATCTGATGCAGAGCAAGCATCACCATCCAAAAATCCTCAATGCAACCATGGACAAAGTAAACTGGTTAACATTTTAGTAATGGAAGAATATGTAACATTGATACAAAGATAGTGAATGCCATAGACTCTGAGGTAAGGAGGAGGGAAAACTAGGTGAAATATATGGTGTTTTTAGGTCATTTGGATTAAGTATAAATAACGATGTAAACTATGGACATTGGTTAGAAACAATGATTCAATATTTATTCAATTTTAAAAAATGTACCACACTATACTAAAATGTTATTAATAAGGGAAGATGTGGGAAAGAAAATGGGTGGGATATATGGGAATCCCTTACACTTTTGATTTAACTTTTCTATAATCTAAAACCTCTTTAAAAATAAACTTTATTATATTTAAAAATAAAAAAAATAAAGCATATTGTCTAGCTACAGTGGTAAAAAAAAAAAAGGTAAGGTTTTGGCATAAAGATAGAAAGATTGATCAAGGGAATCAAATTGAGAGTTCAGAAATAAATAGACCCTCACATATACAGTCAAGTGATTTTTGACAATGCTGTCAAACCCACTTTGCTGGGCCAGAACAGCCTTTCAAACACTGGTTCCTGGAAAACAGGATATCAATATCTAAAAGAAAGAAAGAAGGTGTCTATTTCACATGTTATAAAAAATTAATTCAAAATGGATAAAGGGAGCATTCCAGGAAAATGGTGGCAAGGTGGGTAGGCAAAGTCTGACTGTCTCACTTCAAAGGAGCAGAGAGGGGGCAGAGAACTATCTGAAGGAGCTGCTTTGGGTAAATATAGAATGTGAAGGTGTTCTGAGTCATCTAGGAGGGCACAGGAGAGATAATAAAGAAGCCCAAGGAAAACCATGAGTTGCTCAACCTTGTGGCTGGAAGTGGTACATATATCTAGCCTTCAGGGCAAATAGCCTAGGTGGAGTAACTGGGTCCTGCTCTGAACAGAGTGTGATGGGGCATTCCCTAGAAGGAAGAGGGTTCCAGGAGGGTGGAGAGTCCTCTGAATATTGGAAGGGAACCCAACCTAATGGGGAGAGGTGAGTGGGTTCTCCTCAGGTAGGCTGTCATGCCAAGCTGCCTGGAACTACAGAAGAGACAGGGATAGTCTGGCACCTAATCAGCAGGACTCTGGCAAAATGCTAGGAATATAACCTGCCTGAGGGAAAGGGGGCAGAAAGCTTTTTGAAAGGCTGACTAACCTAAGGGGACATTTTAGCCAAGTGGAGGAGTTCCCACCTTGCATATAAGAGGTCCTTGGCTTCATTCCTGGCTCCTCTTAGAGAAGCGATCCACCACATTGTGAAGCAGCCAGCTGATACTTTAGGACAGGGAACATATAAACAAACTTTTTGTATTAGCTTTTCTTGAATCTCTTTTTTATAAGAAAAGTTTCCTTTTTAAAACATTTTCCTTATTTACTCACTAAATCCTGGTTCAAAACCTGTAGAGGGCGGGCTGCAGGATGATTGCTTGATGAACACTGACAGCCTGAGAAGCTACTTAGGGACCTAAGAAGGAAAGCTGTTTTTCCTGTTTTGTTGTTGTTGTTGTTGTTGTTGTTTTTATTTTATTTCTTTTTTCTCCTTTTTCTAAATTAGTTGCTGCTGTCTTGTTTCTCTGCTGTGTTTCCCCATCTTTGTTTCCCTTTTTATCTTTTACCTATTTTTTTACTGACACTATATCTTTTATTTCCTACATCTTTCTTTCTGTTTTCTGTTGTTGTTCTTTCATTCTATCTCTTTAATTTGGTCTTAAGTTTTTCTTGTTTTATTTCTATCTCTCTACTTTTTCTCTGTTTTCTTATTTTTTTAATTTTTTCTTTTTTCCTTTCTTCTCATCTTTCTGACCTATTATTTCATTCTATATATTTTTCTCTACTTTTTCTCATTTCATTGTTTCTATTCCAATTTTTCATTCTAATTCATATGTACTTCTTATTCATGTTAATTTTTCATTTTCCTAGGTCTTGTATGGTTCTCTTCTACCTTTTACTATTATTATTACTATTATTCTTTTTCTCTTCTTATCTGTTTACTTTTCTTTTGTCCTAATTATTTTTCAAGAGAACATAGAAAACAGCAAGGAAAAAGGAGATGAGGAGCAAAGTGTCACAGTGAAGCCTTACCACACACACACAAACAACAACAAAATAAAATCCTAGAGTAGAAAGAGAAGCTAATCCACTGAATTAACCCATCAAGACAAACAGATGCCTAGACACCAAGAAAATTACAAGCCATGCTATAAAACAGAAAGACATGACTCAGTCCAATGAACAAAATAAAAAATAAGATGAGATGCAGAACATGGAATAACAAATCAGAGATGTCCAAACAAATATTATAAATCAACTTAATGAAGGGAAAGAAGAGATTAAGGATATTAAGAAGATTCTGGGAAAACATGCTGAAGAAATTGTAAAGATAAATACAAATATAAAGGGGTAATCTTTCAAGAAGAAAGAACAATCATAAACATTTATGCACCTAACAATGGTGCCTCAAAATACATGAAGGCAACATTGGAAAAACTAAGTAGAGAAGTAGATGCCTATATAATTATAATAGGGGACATTAATACACCATTATCACCATCAGACAGAACATCTTGACAGAGAATCAATAAAGAAACAAAGAGCTTGAATAATACATTAGAGGATCTGGACCTAACAGACATATACAGAACATTACACCCAAATACAACAGGATATAAGTTCTTTTCAAGGGCACAGAGAATTTTCTCTAGGATAGAACACATGCTAGGCACAGAACAATTCTCAATGAATTCAGGAAGATAGAAATTATACAAAACAATTTCTTGGACCCACAATGTAATGAACCTGGAAATCATTAAGGGCCAGAGAACCAGATTAAGCACAAAGATATGGAAGTTAAACAAACCAGTCTTAGATAAACTACAGATCAAGGATGAAATCTCAAAAGAAATCAGTAACTAACTTGAAATGAATGAAAATGACAACACAACATATGAAAACTTATGGGATGCAGCAAAAGCTGTAATTGGATGGAAATTTATAGCCATAAGTGCCTATATCAAAAAAGAAGAAGGAGCTAAAATCAAAGACCCACCTACACCCTTGGAGGAATTAGAGAAACAACACCAAACTAACCCCAAAGGAACTAGAAAGAAGGAAATAACAAAGATTAGAGCAGAACTAAATGAAATAGAAAATAAGAAAGCACTAGAAAAAATAAACAAAACCAAAAGCTGGTTCTTTGAGTAGATCAATAAAATTGACAAACCCTTAGCTATACTAACAAAGAAAAAAATAAAGAGGATGCAAATACATAAAATAAGAAATTAAGAAGGGGATAGCACCACCGATCCCACAGAAATAAAAGAGAATCATAAAAGGATACTTGGAAAAATTGTATGGCAAAAAGACATAATTTAGAGGAAATGGATAAATTCTTAGAAACACACAAGCAACCTACAGTGATGAAAGGAGAAATTGATGAACTCAGCAGACCAATCACATGTAACAAAATAGAATTAGTCATCAAAAACCTCCCAACTAAGAAAATCCCAGGAATATATAGCTTCACAGATGAACTCTACAAAATATTCTGGAAAGAACTAACATCAATTCTGTTAAAGTCTTCCAAAAAAATAAGTGGAGGGAACATTGCCTAACTCATTCTATGATGCCAACATCACCCTAATACCAAAGCCACACAAAGATGCCACAGGAAAGGAAAACTATAGACAAATCTCTCTAATGAACTTACATGCTAATATCCTCAACAAAATACTTGCTATTTATATTGAGCAACACATGAAATGAATTATACACAATGACCAGGTGGGTTACATCCCTGGCACGCAAGGATGCTTCAATGAAAGCAAATCAATCAAGGTAACATACCACTTAAACAGATTGAAAGAAAAAAAAATCACATTATCATCTCTATAGATGCAGAAAATCATTCAACAAAATACAGCACCCTTTCTTGATAAAAATACTTAAAAAGATAGGAATAGAAGGAAACTTCCTCAACATGATAAAGGGTGTATATGAAAAACCCACAGGTAATATCATACTTAATGGTGAAATCGTAAAGGCTTTCCCTCTAAGATTTGGAACAAGACAAGGATGACCACTTTCACTGCTATTATTTAACATTGTGTTGGAAGTACTTGCTCGAGCACTTAGGCAAGAAAATGGTATAAAAGGCATCCAAATTACAAAGAAAGAATTAAAAATTTCACTATTTGCAGGTGACATGATTCTATACACAGTAAGCCCTGAGAAATCTACAAAAAAGCTTCTAGAGCTTATAAATGAGTTCAGTAAAGACACAGTTTATAAGATCAATGTGTAAAAATCAGTAGCATTTCTGTACACCAATAATGAGAAAACTGAGGAGGAAATTAAGAAATAGCAACTAAAAGAATCAAATAATTAGGAATAAATTAAATTAAAGATTTAAATGAATTGTATGCAGGGAACTACACAACACTGTTAAAGATAATCAAAGAAGACCTAACTAAAAAGAAAAATATTCCCTGTTCATGGATAGGAAGACTAAACATCATTAAGATGTCTATGCTACCCAAACTGATTTGAAGATTTAATGCAATCCCAATAAAAATTACCACAGCATTTTTTACTGAATTGGATAACCTAACTATGAAATTTATTTGGAAGGGCAAGGGTCCCTGAACAGCCAAAGATGTATTGAAGAAGAAAAATGAAATCAGAGGAATCACACTGCCTGATTTTAAAACATACTACAAAGCTACAATGGTAAAAAATGTATGGTATTGGCACAGAGATAGACATATTGATCAATGGAATTGATTTGAGAGTTCTGGTATAGATTCCCACATATACAGTCAACTGATATTTGACAAGGCCACTAAGTCCACTGAAATGGGAGAAAATGGCCTGCACAAAAAATGGTGTTTGAGAACTGGATATCCATATCCACAAGAATGAGAGAAGCTCACACTTTATACAAAAATTAACTCAAGATGGATCAAAGATCCAAATATAAAAGTCAAGACGATAAGGTTCTTGGAAGATAATATAGGGATGCTTCCACAAGATCTTGTATTAGGAAATGGTTTCTTGAACTTTACACCCAAACCATGAGCAACAAAAGAAAAAGTAGATAAATGGGACCTTCTCAAAATTAAAAATTTTTGCACCTCAAAGGAGTTTGTCCAGAAAGTGAAAAGACACCCTATTCAATGGAAGAAAATATTTGGTAACCATATATCTGATAGGAACCTAATATCCAGCATATATAAAGAAATCTTACACGTCAAAAATAAAAAGACAACCAACAAATTTTAAAAATGGGCAAGTGATTTGAATAGACACTTCTCTTAAGAAGTAATACAAATGGCTAAAAAGCACATGAAAAGATGCTCAGCATCACTAGCTCTTAGGTAAATGCCTATCAAAAACACAATTAGATATCATCTTATACCCATTAGACTGGTGGCAATTAAATAAACAGAAGACTACAAGTGTTGGAGTGAATATGGAGGAATGAGAACACTTACCCAATGCTGGTGGGAATGTAAAATGATGCAGCCATTGTGGAGGATAGTTTGGCATCTCCTCAGGAGGCTAATTATAGAATTCTCATATGATTCAGCAATCCTACTGCTGGGTATAGACCCAGAAGAATTGAAAGGAGGGACTCAGACAGTTAAATGCACACCAATATTCATAGCAGCATTATTCATAATTACCAAAAGTTGAAAACAACAGAAATGTCCAACAACAGATGAATGAATAAACAAATTGTGGTTATACATACAATGGAATATTACTCAGGTGTAAGAATGAATGCAGTATTAACACACTGGATAACATAGATGAATCTTGAAGACCTTATGCTGAGTGAAGCAACTCAGGCACTGAGAACAAATATTGCATGATGTCACTGATATGAATCAAGCAAATGGAGCAGATTCATAGAGCTAGAGTCTGGAAGATAGGTTTAAAGGAGACAGAAAAAGAGAAGGTTGTGAATCAGTGCCAATTTGTGCAAAATCCATAATAAGTTGGAAGGGTGTAGTTGTGCAGTGAATGTGCATAACAGTGATTCAGTGATGTTATTGGGTTGGGTGGTGGGTGCTGGTTTGAGAGGGAGAAGCATGAGGAGAGTGGGATTGTCCATGGAACTGGGGGGAGGGCTGGGGGAGGGAGCAGGTGAACTATGGGAATTTGCAGATATGTGGCTGAAACTACAACGTTGGGAACGTTCTTTCAGAAAATAATGCAGGGGAGGGTTACTGGTTTAAGCTGTTGGATGTTGGGGGCCGGGCATGCAGGACAGGGCACACCTAGGGCAAGCTTCTACAGAATGTGTAGCATTCATCCTGTCATAGTGTGTTGTATGTGGGTGGAGGCTTTTGTAATAAGTGGGAAATTGTTGGACTCCTATCCTGGAGAGTCTTGCTATGATCTCAAATAGAAGGGCGGGAGCCTCTTGAGAACATAGGCAGTGCCTAATAGGGAAGAAAATGCCAATAAGTCCAGCCCTCAATGCTGTTGCAAGTAACTATGAATCTTGTCCTTCAATGAGTTAATCTTGGTAGTTACTGTGGATCCTCAGGGGAGAGGGATGGAGGAAAAGAATAGATGGAACATGGGACATTTTGGGGTGGTGGAATAACAATACACGATCTTGCAATGATGCATACAGATCATGTCAAACTTCATCAAAATGTATAAAACTGTGCAGTCAAAAATGTAAACCATAATGTAAATCATCAAACATGTTTTGTAGCAATGTTTCAATATTTGTACATCAATCCTTACAAAGGTACCATCCACATGTAAAATGTTATTGAAGGGAATGGGGAAAAGGAGGCACATGTGGTATATGGGAATCACCTATATTCTGTATGTGACTTTTCTGTAACCTAAAGCTTCTTGAAAGACAAAATGAACAAAATAAGACACTGGGGAAATAAATGGAAGAAAATGTCACATACATACAAGACAACAGATCTCACAGTGATGAAAGATATAATGTCAAATTTTTAATTTTTTATTATTTCAAACTTTTAAAAAATGTTTTTGTTTTTTATTCATTATTTTAAAAACTATTAATATTATATCATTTTCCTATTAATTGTATTCAGTTATTTTTTTTATTTCAATTTTGAAGAAGTTTTGTATCACAGATCACAACTCTGGTAGGGAAGGGTAATTGGTGCAGCACATCAGAGATGGGGGATGCATGGGAGGAGGTTCACCTGGGGCATAACTATAAAGCATATGAATGTGTTCAAGTGTTCATAGGGCATTGTCACGGTGGGTAGAGATCTACACAATAACTGAAAAAAATATCCATTTCCCATCATGGGGAGTTCTGCCACATTTGCTAATAGGAGGGTAAGAATCCATCAAGTACAGGATCAGGGACTAGGGAAGGAGGATGGACCATTGAAAGGCCCTTGATAGTGATGACTATACTTATGATCCTTTACTTTTGAAATAGAAACTTAGCCCAGTATTATAGGGTACTTAAGCGTTACCTCCTGGGAGCCTCCTTCTTGCTCAAATGTGGCTCTCTCTAAGCCAAACTCAGCATGTAAATGCATTACCTTCCCCCCAGACATGACTCCTTGGATGAATGCCCCTGGTACTGAAGGATTACTACCAAGCATTATCTAGCAGTGCAACTTGAAAAAAGACCTTGACCAAAAGGAAGAAAGGGTAAAGACAAATGAGTTTATATGGCTAAGTGACTTCAAAGTGATTTGGGAGGTCATTCCAGAGGTTACGCTCATGCACATCTGAGCAGTAACTCATTGACTGCTAAAGCATATATTCCCTCAAACAAAGTGTTCCTGGGGGCTCTGGAGACATCCAGACACTATAGGCAGGGCAGACAGGTTAGGAGTTTGGTGACCTGCCAGTAGGCGCTACTTCTTAATTTATGCTCCCCAGTGTGAGAGAGTTGGGCTCAGTGGTGCTTTCCCTACACATGGCTTTTCTGCTCCTTCTACTTGAAACTATAGTTAGTACTAGAATTGGTAAGTTTATGTCCAAGATTCTTAAATCTTTGGGCTGTCCATGTACCAGTTGGGCCCTAAATCTCAACAGATTTGCTACACCTACTTTCTAGTTCATTGAACTCACCCAAGGCAACTAACAAGAAGATGATAACGGACAATGACCATCTCAAGGAACATAAAGAGTCTGCAACTGCAAGCAAGATATTCCCATCCATCTGTGCCATGGTATCTAAGCTCTCCCTCATTAGAGGTGGAGAGGGCATCACTATCTCAGAATCCTCAGAATTGAGGAACAACCATTGAGTAGAGTAGACTTACTGTTATTCTACTATAGACTTACTGTGATCCTGGCAATGGAAGAACTCTTATCACTGATGTGGAGGCAGTGGTCACTGGAGGTTCTGAAGACAGGGACATGGAAAAATAGGTGTAATTTGGGGACATTTTCAGGACTTGGGAATTTCCCTTAATGACATTGCAATGACTGATACAGGCCACTGTATATCTTGTAATAACTTACAAAAATGTGTGGGAAAGAGTGCAATCTACAATGTAAACTATAATCCATGTTTAGTGGCAATGCTCCAAGGTGTGTTCATCAATTGTGGCAAATGTACCACACTAATGAAGGATGTTGTTGATGTATGAAAATGTGGGATGGGTTAGGAACAGGGCATATGGGAATCCCCTGATTTTTTTATGTAACTTTCATGTAATCTAAGTTTTTTAATAAAAAATTAAAAAGTATATTTAAAAAATCAATTATCCCTAAATTTCAACATTTTAGTATCCAATTTCCATACTCTTTTTCAGTCTTATTATATTGCCTATATGCACCCTCTTTGAGCCTCAACTGAAAATGAAATCCATAATTCATGGGATGCCCATTCCTTTTACATATTTCCTTACTAATTTGATCAATGATATATAATCATTATAAGTTGGAATTATTTTTTTCTAGTAGGTCAAATGTTTTTTCATTTATTTATCTTTTAAAAGTATAGATAATTTTATTTGTGTGATGTAAAATGTATACTATTATTTATTTAATATTTTCTTAAAAATTTATGTTTCAAAATAAAATGAGGAACATATCACTGTAAGTTTAGTTCTCATTGTACTTTTATTTGTTTCATCACATTTTATGTTTCAATTATTCTGAGTTTTATGGGACAATGATGGAATGAAGTGCCTTTCACTGTTCCAAAATAAATTATTTGGCCAGTGCTAGTTACTGAATAGTCCTTTCTTTTATTCAATATAATATGGTTATATATTTTTCACATATTAAATTATTCACAAGAGTCATTTTTTTCAGCAACTGAAAGATTATTGCTTTTCCCCCCCCAAGTTTTAGATTAAATTCAGCACCATAAGTACAAAAGTTGAAATGAAAGAACTTGTAACAATGATATAAAAAGAGTGGTCACCAATGGCTCCGAGGGAAAGAAGAGGGAAGAATAGGTGTAACTTGGGGCATTTTGGGGACATCAGAATTGTTCTGCATGATATTGCAATGATGACTAGAGGTCATTATACATTTTGACATGACCTATAAAATTATGTGGTGGAAAGTGTAAACCTTAATGTAAAGTATAGACCATGGTTTGTAGCAATGCTTTAATATCTGTTCATCAATTATAACAAATGTATCACACTAATGAAAGATGTTAATGAGGGAAAGTGTGGGAGGGGTAGGTAGTGAGATATATGGGAATCCCCTATATTTTAGATGTGAAATTTATGTAATCTAAAGCTTCTTTAAAAATAAAGAAAAAAGAACAAATGATGGAATTCAAAAAAATGAATAAAGTACCTAAATATAATAACTAGAACCATAAAACTATTAGAAAAAAATGTAGGGAAACATCTTCAAGATATTCTGGTTTATAGTGATTTTTTAGATGATACAACCAAAGCACAAGCTACAAAAAAGAAAATAAATGAATGGGGTTGCTTCAAAATTAAACATTTTTGGAGTGGATGTGAGTCAAGTGGTTAAGACCCCACCTCCCACGTGGGAGGAGCCAGGTTCATTTTCCAGTGCCTTCTGAAAAGAACAAAAGCAAACAGCAAGCAAAACAGATGAAAAAACCAACTCAGAGAAGCAGATGTGGCTCAGTGTTTGAGTGCCGGCTTCCCACATTTCCACCACAAACAAGTTCCTGGGTTCAATCCCCAGTCACCAGTATAGAAAAATAAAAAAAAAATTAAACATTTCTGTATTTCAAATGGGTTCATTAAAAAGTTGAAAAAACAGGCAACTCAATGGAAGGAAGTCTTCAGAAATGACATATGTGATAAGGGATTGATCTCTATAATAAATAAACAGATCATACAACCAAGTGACAAAAATGACATGTAACCCAATTTTAAAATGGACATAAGAAATTGTGATGCTTAGGCAAATGCTTCAATTCTTCCTGGTAATTGTGTCCAGTTTTTTTTATCAAGCAAACACTGGGCTAATTGTAATACAAGTATATTTATGGACTTTAGTCACCAGTGAGCTTACTGCATAGATGGCTGATTACACCTACAAACAACCAAGGAGATTGCCATTAATACCTTTGGATAAAAGGTGACCTTTTATCCAATCAACTAAATGCCTTAAAAGGGGAAGTGATTTCAGCATTCAGAGAGAATTTTCCAGCTCGAATTCGGACAACCAATGCCTCCTGAGAACTCATCAAATACCTTCATTGGACCCTGTGTTTTGCAGCCTGCCTGCAGAATTTGAACTTGTGCATCCCCATGATCATATGAGAGAATTTTATAAAAACTTATACTATTTACAGGTATCTCCTCTTGATTCTGTTTCCCTAGAGAATCCTCACTAATACAACTTGGTACCAGGAGTGGTTCTTGAATAATGGAATCTTAAACATGGATATCTGAAGTGGTTCCAGGAGTTTTGTAATTGGCTCTCTACTCTAATTATACTAAAGGTTATTAATGACTCCCTTTCCAATAATGAAGAAGACACTAACAGTCCATGGCATGAGTTAGCAATGGAGATACACAAAATATCTTCACTGGATTCCCCTACTTCCATGCTTATAAGAGGCAAGGATGTGGGTGAGATCATTTTTAACACCTTAACAGAGTTTTGTGGAGTCAAAAGGTACAGTGATGGTGGCTGGCTCCTCCTAGATACTCTGGATAGAGTTACAAAACAAAGGGATGAGGTAAAGCCTTCAAATTTGCAACTTAAATGCCACATGAATGATGTGAAAGTTTCTATGTGTACACTGAAGATAAATCTTGTTTCATGCAGCCATGGGTTCAAGATCTCTGAAAACCAGACTCATATTCTCATTATATGAGTAGCAGAGTTATAAAGGAAACTAACATATCAACCTCACCAGGTGTGTGCTTTTAAAGTGAGGGCATTGATTGGAAAGGAGTGGAACCCTGAGGATTGGATTGGAGACATATGAGATGATGATGATATTGGTGGGGACATTGGAACCCTAAATTCTGCTGAGATTTTGCCAGATAAACCTGTCGTGGCCTGCCTTTTGGGGACCACATTTTGTTAACCTTGTATCACCCAGCCTTCAGCCTGCCTCAGCGAGTCTGGACTTCCTTCCAGCCCTGAGGTGGGTGCCAGCCAAACTAAAGCCTGCACTGTCCAACCTCCACCCTGCACTGAGGAATCTGCTTTCCAACCCCTGCCTGAAGAGATTAATCCTGTCTCATCAATGAAAATGCAAAGGAATGCCCTGAAGTAAGTAGCTTGCAAGGCATTTCTAATCCTTCTCCTTACCCATCCCCACCACCTGTCCTCTCTTTGAGACATATAACCAGGCTAAAATCACAGCAATCCTCCAAAGGTGAAATACAAAGTGTGACCCATGATGAAGTATGCTTTAGTCTAAATGAACTGCAAGAGTTTTCCAATTTACATTGACAGAAATTAGGGTAATATATGTGGGAATGAATACTAGGGTATGGGATAATGATGGAAGGAATATAAAGTTGGATCCCTGACTGTGGAGTGAGTAATATTATGGTAGGAAAGGCCAAGTGTAAGCCACTAGAACTGCCCCTCCCTAGCAAGATATTAAATCAAAAGCAACACAAATTTCCTGGATGGTTTGCAGAGATAAGTGCCACCATCAAGGATTTGAAGGAAGCAGATGTGGTGATTCCCAACACATCATCAATCAAATCTCCTATTAGGCCTGTACAGAAAACAGATGGATCTTGGAGGACAGTAGATTATCATGAACTTAATCAGATGGTGACTCCAATCACAGCTGCTGTTCCAGATGTGGTATTATTGCTTGAGCAAATCAACACATTCTCTGGTACCTGGTATGTATCTATTGATCTGGCAAGTGCTTTTTTCTCAATTGCCATTAGTAAGGACCACCAGAAACAGTTTGCTTTCAGCTGGAAAAAACAGCAATATATCTTCACTGACCTGCCCCAGGAGTATATCAACTCTCCAGCCCTATGTCATAATTTTGCCCGCAAGGTACTTGATCATCTCTCCCTCACACAAGACATCACACTGGTCCATTATATTGATGATATCATGTTGACAGGTCCTGTAGAGCCAGTAAGTATTCAAAAGAAATATGATGGATTATTCAATTGTCAAAACATTGAAATTATAAATATAAATTTTAGACATTGACTGAACATAAACTTCAGATTTTTACTAGGATTATAGTTTTATATGATTGCAGGTCTGTGTTCATCATTAACCATCAATTATACCATTCATGAACAAGTCCTGCCAATCAAATCTCCTATTCCTCACATCTTCTAATGCCCAGGAGCATGGGCAATTACATTGCTGTAACTGACATGGACAAAATATGTTGCCCAGTGCCAATAACCAAAAAAGAAAAATTCTTAACTGCTACTGCCAGAACCTTAACAAGTGGTCTTTAAAAAACTGCTTAATACTCAGGTGACTCTAAAGAGGGCCTCCTGAAGGACCTAGCCACACTCACATATAATTTACAAAAAACAAGACTGGGTTATAGCATCCCATTAAAAACAAGGGCCATAAAATTCTGTCATATTCCTGGCTATCATCTGGTCCTCTAAGAGAAGACAGATTCCCACCATGATCTAAAGCCCATCTCAGATATTGAGACATGCACCACACCTATTAGGATTATTCATGTTCTAGAAGTAACATACCCCACATCCCTCACTCTTATTAAAGCCCATATTCAAAATCATATGTACAAATGCTGTTATCAACTTGGGAGTGTTCCAACAATGTGTCTTAGAATTGGAACAACAGGCCATTTTGCAAGCCATGTCTCTTGTCCCATTGGGAACTGATCTTAAATTAGAGGCTTTGGCAACCTCCAGATATGCCTTTTGGAGTCCTTGAACTGGGCATGTCAAATCCAGTCAGCCTGCGCTTGGAGATTTCCATAATGCAAAAAATGAGAGATAGCTCCCAGCAGGAGTGCAGCACAGCCACCCAAGCCTCACTGGTAATATGAAAATGGTACCTAGAGGACAGGGTTAAACCTCACAAACAAGCCTTTCTTTATTGCAGGTAGATATGACTTTCTCCATAGTAAGCTCCTTGCCTAAATATCTTGATTTGCTGGAGATGGTTCCCCTACTGTCCCTCCTCTACAAAGTGGGGAGCCCCTTGGAATAACTGTCTGATATGGAAAGGAGTCACTAAACCTCACTGATGTTAATGCTATCGTTGGGCACAACAGACCTCATTGGATGGCCATGGCATTTCACTAGACTCAAATACCTCACTTACCTAAGATGGTTGTTTGGGGTCTGCACACTTGGCATAACTGGAAGCTGTCTATTTGGCCTTTCAGGATCCTTAGAGCTGCCTGTTATACAATCTCCACATCTTCACTAATTCTTGAGCGATGACCAAAAGATGGTCAGGTCATGTGTTCATCTATTGTAAGAAATGTACCACACTAGTGAAAGACGTTAATGTGAGAAACTGTGGGAGGGGGTGTGAGTGGGTATATGGGACTCCCCTATATTTTTGCTGTAACATTTATGTAATCTAAAGCTTCTTTAAAAATAAAAAAATACATATATATATATGTATATATCATACAAAAACTCTACTCTTGGCCTTGTCAACAAAATTAAAAACCTGTAAAATAAAGTAGTAAAATAAAATAAAATATATTAAAATTAGATAATAAAGGGTTAGTTTCTCCAGTAAGGATAAGAACAATAGGGAGTGTTCCACGCAGAAAAGGAAGCCTGAGTTATTATCACACTAGCATGAAAACTTCTAGTTAATGTTATGTAGTAATAATTGTAATAGCAGTGTAAGGTGCCAAGATGGTTACTTCCTAACCTATTCATTAGAGAAGGACCCATAATATGAGAGCCATCTATTTTATTCCTGAAAATTACAAACATGTCAGTAGCTTAGGACACTTATACCTGTCACAATAAAATGAGTCTTTTAATTATCACTTAATAATGGATGGATGCTTGTCATTCCTGTGTTTACAATGTATTAATTTTTCTTTTAGTTCTATTTTTACCCCTGCTCCAGCTTTCATTTAAATAAACATATGTGCTCTGAAAATGCATTGGGGTGAACAAAGAATGCCTAGAACCATCATGACATCTGTTCATCCTCTCTGTCTTGGAAACAATTGGTTGGATAATATTTGCAGCAATTAGAGCAATTTTCTTCCATGGATACAGAAGATTAAGCATATTTTTCTTTCTGAGGATAGATAAAATAAAGCAGTTGAGTAAATTTTTCCATCAAAATAGTCAAAGCACAAGGGATTTCACTTGCATTCATTAGACCTTGCAGTCAGGCATGAATTGGGAAGAGAGGATCCTTATAGGTATGGGCAGGGTAAGGCCCAATTTCTCTCCCTTTGACTGCTTTCTTATACATGTGTAAGCAAATGATGGTTCTTCTGTATCTGTCTTCAGAAGATACTTTCATTCCAGAATAGCTGGGCATTATGTGATGAAGACTGAAGCAAGCTAAATAAGGAAGCAATAGATGGATCTGGAACCTGGCAAGAAGTCCACATGGATATCAATACTACCAAGATGGCTACTGGAATATGCTCAGATTCTCCCATTCAGAACAAGATTTCCTCCAGAAGCCAAGAGAAGCCCCAGCTATTCTCCAGGGGCCTTAACATTGGGCCCTTCTGGTGTCTTGACAGGTGGGGTAATCAATCAAAACAGAAAACAGCTGGAATTCCTCCCAT
Organism: Cabassous unicinctus; assembly: GCA_029593785.1. NCBI lineage: Eukaryota > Metazoa > Chordata > Mammalia > Cingulata > Chlamyphoridae > Cabassous > Cabassous unicinctus. Next base: position 3,948 of record JAQZBX010006932.1, on the reverse strand, counting down.
GCCTTTAGCAAAGGGGTGGAATAATAGTTTAAAAGCAAGCACAAAGGCTGAACCCACCCCCCTCTTGCCTTTGGACCCCTGTTATGGCCTTCTTTACCCCTTCCTGGATCAATTTGTGAGTAAAACCTCATTATAAAACATGATTATAAAACATGATTATAAAAAAGCATTTATAATCTATAATGGGAAATTGTAGTCTGTAAATCAATCCTCTTTATCACTCTTCAGCTCCTTCCTCTCTACCTTGCCCTATGATCTGTTAATATTTTCCATTTCTCTTCATTCCCTACCTTAATAAATCACTGGCTTAATCAATGTGGCATGCTCTTGAAATTCATTCCCTGCTGTTTAGCCAAGGACCTAGACAAAATCCAGTAACAAGATTGCTTCAGGAGTCCTATGTGATTGTTAAGTTGCAGGTTTCCCCTCCTCTCCATCATTGGCTCAAGGTTAACAAACCTTTGCACTTGCTAAAAGGACCCCATTTTATAAATAGTCTGCAATTTAACTAGGAGAAATAGCCAAGGGTCATGATGAGAGGGAGCATTTCCAGAGAGAACAAGGGCCATAGTTTGAGTCCCTTAAACACCAGGACTTAGTGCTCCTCAGTAGGGTAATGATCATGCTCCTAGGGAGTTTCTGTAATAAGCATATCACAAAAACTATAATAATATCTTAGGTAGTATCTCTCTACTTATTAATGTATTACAATATTACCTTTATTTTTCAAAATATGACATTTTAATTTAAGTATTTACATTAAAATTCAGGCTCACATATTTAGTTACCAATGCTACTTTTAAAAATTTCCTTTAGTTATATTTTTTGCCTTTTAACACTAATATTTTTAAAAATATTGTCTATTTAAAGTATCAAGTGATACAGAAAAATCTATATAAAAGAAACACATCTGATTAGTCTCACTACCACTTTTTTTCCAACAGAAAATTAGAGTTGCATATTTAGGTGAGTTTCCTCCAATACACTTCTTGTGATTTGTACCAATATTTTTGCAATGCATCTTTTCATAGTCACTGTACATGGTTCAAAGACCCTGTTTTTACATGAAACCATGTTCCTTATGGTTTTGTGCTATTATGATTCCATGATATTGGTATTAGGTATTTTGACAACAAAACTATCATATCTTCAGCATTGCGAGTGAAATTATGCTTAATACTAATGTGTGTATACTCTGTACAAAGGTGTTCATAGTCCTTTAAGAAAATTTCTCAAGGTCTAATCAAAATATGAAGAACATTTTTCATAGAATCTAATAAATTGCTTAAAAAAAATGATTGCAGATAAGGAAAGCAAGATGGTGTCGGTTTAGGTGAGACTTACCATCTCTCTCTCGAAAAAAGAACAGCTGATTGGGGACAGGATCCTGCCCAAGTGAGTGGTTCTGGGAGCCCACAGAGGGAGAGCCTTTGAGACATCAATCTGGAAGGAGCCGGACAGGGAGATAGACTGCTCAAGATAAAAACAGAACATAAAAAACAGCAAGGAAATAGAACAAGAAGAACAAAGTTTCAAAGAGCAAACAACACTCACACAAAACCAGCAGCTAAATAAAACTCTAGAGCAGAGAGAGAAGCTAATCAACTAAATAAACCTAGCAAGATAAAATGATGACCAGAGGGCAACAAAAAATTACAAACCATATTTAGAAACAGGAAGATATGGAGAGGTCCAATGAACAAACCAAAAACCTTGGAGAGATGGAGAACATTGAACAACTAATCACAGCTGTCCAAAAAATATCATGGACCAACTTAATGAAGTGAAGGAAGAGATTAAAGTCCCCACCACAGCAGACTGGGAATGGCCTCCATTGCTGTGCCATGGAATAGTGATGTCCACCCAGAACAGAGTAGAAGCTGTGTTATCTGGAGCAAAATTTAGCAGGTAAGCATTAAAAGGTTTCGTGAGAAGCAGGTGCTCAGCCTGTTCAGTTACCACTAGCAGACACAGCTCTCAGAAGTCTGTCTTGATCTGTTTAGTGAAGGTTCCAGGACTGAAGCTTCTGACAATAGGAGGAGCTCAATGGACACTAAGAAACTTCAGCACAGCCTTCTGACCAGTGTTCTTGGCAGACCCAGCACTTACAGCAGCCAGTTTTTCCATGGGGACAATAGCCTGAGCCACCAACAAAAGTAAGTTTCTCCCAGGTCTGCAGATATATGGTGTAAATGTCATCATATTTTCTTCTGCAGATGTACTTTTCCATATGGAAGTTGAGGCTAGTGACAACTTATTAGATGCCTGCTGCAAAGAACATAGGATATCATCTTTCATTGGCAAGACCGCAAGCTTGAACATGGTGAATTTTCTTTTCAATTATGGTAGGAACTAAGTCACCAACAAAGGTTCTTAGGGGAGGGAGAGTGAAGAACATGGGATATTTTTGGGTCATTGGAATTGTCCTGCATGACATTGCAATGACTGATAAAGGGTACTATGTATTTTGTCATAACTTACAAAATTGTGGGACAGAGTGTAAATATAATGTAAACTATAGTCTATGGTTAGTAGCAATGCTTCAATATGTGTTCATCAATTGCAAAAATGTACAGCACTAATGAAAGATGTTGTTAATATGGTAAAGTGTGGGAGGGGGAGGGGGTGGGATATATGGGAATCCTCTATATTTTTGTGTAACATTTATTCAATTTACACTTTCTTTAAAAATAAATAAAAAATAAAAATATTTTCTCCCATATAAAAGGTTACCAAATGGCAAAATGGAGGCCTAAAGAGCAACTGTGACTTTCCTGTGGTGACACAGCCTATGATCTGGTACAGGTATACCTGACTGCATGACACCTGGGATGTGTACACATATGACACTGAGCAAATGCCCATAATCCATGTGACTTCCTAGAGTGAACTGGAAAGACTGAAGCTTCAGTATATTGAGAAAAGAACAATTTCTGGGGCAGAGGTGTAATGAAATGATTACAAAGTTGGAGGAGAAAACATTTGGAGAGAACTGGATTTTGAAAACCAGTGGTGCCCCGATCTGAGTTCAGCCATTCCACTTCTTTCAGCTGCAGCTCCCTTGTCTGCCAATGGGAACAACATCTCCATCCCTGTGTCTCTGTGTCTCCTACTTTTCTGTCACTTAGAAGGATAGAGTTTGAAGGATAGATTATGAAGTATTAAAGAGAATAAGAACAAAGTATGACTGAGGCTGACCTGATGGTCCAGTCTGGGGTGCATACTGCACTAAATGCTTCATATGCATCTTCATGGGTCCCTTCATGCAGGACCCACCCAACAGCCAACACTCAGACCATGATGACCATCAAAGGGGACCTGTCATTGCCCTTGTTTAAGCTTCACATTTGATGAGACTACTTCAACAATTTTGCACATGAAGAATCTGAGGCAGGCAGATGTGTATATCTTACCCAATATCTTACAGCTCATGAGTGGTAGAGTTTGAATTTGAACCCAGGTTATGGAGACCCAGTGCCTATGCTATTTGTCAATAACCAGCACTGTTGAACTTTGTAGCCAGAATGACTGTACAAATTGCCTTCCCTCTCAGATACTTCATCACTGCCCAACATTGGAGAAATAAATCACTTCACATCTCTGTGTCTCCCTTTTCTGCATCTGTAAGGAAGGGCAGGAAATTGTACAACCCCAGCAAACACACACTGGTTCCACACTGGCCCAGCCTCCCAGTCTTGTGTCTGCCAGGTGCATTTGGGAGACCCAGGACCCTCCAGGCTCTCCCTTGACACAGCCCTCCACTGCACCAACACCCAATCTGCTTAAGATAAAATATAACTGTATAATTTTCTTTTCTCAATACATCTAAAGTAACTTTTCACTGATATTTTAGCTTGTTCTAATATGCAAATATCAGTAGTCAGTTATGACTTGCTAGGTAACTGCCCTCAAATGTAACAGCTTAGGAAAAAAGCACATACACACATC
>JAQZBX010006931.1:39750-51908 GCA_029593785.1 Cabassous unicinctus | reverse complement strand
AAAAAAAAAAAAAAAAAAGCATAGTGCTAATTTATAGGTTCAAATAAAAGGGGTAGAAGAGCCAAGTGTAGGGAAACTGTAAATGATTCTAACTCTGTTACACTGGGGAGCATAAATTCCAATGTAAGGCACATTGACAGGGTGCTGAATTCCTGAGCTTATATGCCCTGCTTATAGTCTCCAAAGCCGTATCCTCAGGATTCTGCTATTTGAGGCACTGATTACTGTGGCAGTCAATGAGTTCCTGGTGAGATGTACATAAGCGTAACCTCTGGAATGACCTTCTGACTAACTTTGAAATCTCTTAGCCATAAAAACTCATTTGTATTTATCATTTTCCCCTTTTAGGCAAGGTCTTTTTCCAAATGCATTGCTAGTTGGCATTTGGTAATAATCCCTTGGTGCCGAGGAGGCTCACCCCTGGGAGTCATGTCCCATGCTGGGGGGAAGGTAGTGCATTTATATGCTGAGTTTGGCTTAGAAAGAGGTCACATTTGAGCAACAAGGAGGCATTCGGGAGGTAACTCTTAGGTAATATATAATACTAGGCTAAGTTTCAATTTCACAAGGAAAGGTTCATAAGAACAATCATCAATATCAAGGTCTTGGTGTAATGGTCTGTCTTCCTTCACTAAGCACTGCCCATGTACTTGGGGGACTCTTGCCATCCTATTAGAGGATGTAGCAGAACTCCCCAGGATGGGAATTCAATATTCTTTCTGTTATTGAATGAGTCTCCACCCACTGAGACAATGCCCCATAAACACTTGAACATATTCATATGACTTAGAGGCATGTCCAAGGTGAACCCCTCCCCATACAATCCCCCATTACCACCCCCACACCCTCCCCTGCCATATTTGCCAAAAGAGCATTCCTAACATTATAGTTTTAACCACAGATCTGCAAATCCCCAGAGTTCAGCTGCTCCTTCCCCTAACCCCTACCCAGTTCCGTGGATAGTCTAACCCAATCCCCCAATGCTACTCCCCCTCACAGACCAGCACTGCCTAACCCAATCACATCACTGCACCACTGTCATCATCATAAATAAATAAACAATGGAGGAAAGAAGGCAGTGTTATGATATATTTAAGAAACTGAAAGAGAAATACTGCCAGCCAAGAATCTTCTCTCCAGCAAGTTTGCATTTCAAAAATGAGGATGAGTTTAGAATATTCACAGTCAAACAGAAACCAAGAAAGTTTGTAATCAACAGATGAGCTTTTCAGGAAATACTAAAGGGAGTGCTACAGCTTGAAAAGAAAAGACAGGAAAGATTATATCAGTAAAAGTAACTAAAAGTGTAAAAAGAGTGGTGAAAATAAAATATGACAGAAAAACCCAAAGGTCAAAACGGGTGATGTAAGAACTGCCTTTAAAGTAATAACATTGAATGTTACTGGATTCAACTCCCCAATCAAAAGACACAGACTGGTAGATGGATAAAAAACTATGAGCCATCTATATGCTGTTTACATGAAACTCACCTTAGACAAAAGGATATCAATAGATTGAAAGTGGAAGCTTGGAGAAAGATATTCCACACATGCAGTAACAAAAAAAAAAAAAAAAAAAAAAAAAAAAGCTGGAGTAGATATACTTATATAAGATAAAATAGACTATAAAAGAAAAACTGTTATTAGGCACAAGGAAGGACATTATATATAAATAAAGTGTCAATTCAGCATGAGGAAATAACAATGATATATGTATATGCACCTAAGCAGGATGCTCCAAATTACATGAGGCAAACACATCTTTACAAAAATATTTGGTGACTTCAATACAGCACTCTCAACATTGGATAGAACATCTCGGTAGAAGATCAATAAAGAAACAGAGAGCTTTAATAATATGATCAATGGACTAAACCTAATAGACATATACAAAACACTGAATCCCAAAACAGCAGGACATACATTCTTCTCAAGTGCTTATGGATCTTTCTCCAGAATAGACCATATATTGAGTCACAAAAGAGTACACAATAAATTCAACAAGATGGAAATTATACAAAGCACTTTCTCTGATCATAATGGAATAAAGTGGGAAATCACCAAGAGGTGGATGTAGCAGTATGATATTGTTTATGAATTCCAAAAATATATATTTGATTATGTTTGTGAACTGCTCTGGGCAGATTAGATTATATTGGATTCAGAGATTTCACTTTTACTTGATTAAATAATGATTAAGGCTTTGATTGGGCGATGTCAGTAAGACATTGAGTCTCTGCCCCCTTGGTGGACAGGGACTCACATCTACAACCACATGGCAGAGGAGAGAGTTGGAGTTTTGAAGCTTAATTTTTGAGCTGGAGCCCTGGGAAGTAAGCACACAGAGGAGCTTGGTTGTGAGGAAGGAGGGAAGGCCCCGGGAAAAGAGATGAGCCATTCACTTGATAGTCTACAGCTGGCCTTGTGGAGAAAACAAGCAGCTGAGCCCAAACAAAATTGAGCCTCAGGGAGAGAGACAAATCCTAAAGAGCCTGCCCAGAGACCCTTAAGAGGAAGAAGAAGGCTGAACATCAGCAGCTATCTTGCTCCTACACATAGAAACGGACTTTGGTGAGTGAAGTAACTTATGCTTTATGGCCTGGTAACTGTAAGCTTCTATCCCAAATAAATACCCTTTATAAAAGCCAACAGATTTCTGGTATTTTTGCATCAGCACTCCTTTGGCTGATTAATACAGTGGATAAAAGGAAAATTCATAATTATATGGAATTTAAACTACACACTCTTAAATAATCAGTGGGCAAAGAAGAAATTGCAAGAGAAAACAATAAATGTCTCAAGATGATTGAAAACAAGATCACAACATATCAGAACCCTTGGGATGCAGTAAAGACAGTGCTGAGGGGGAAATTTATAGACCTCAATGCTTACATTTAAAAAGAAGAAAGGCCTAAAATCACTGACCTAACTACACAGTTGGATTACTTAGAAAAAGAATAGCAAACTATTCCTAAAGCAAGTAGAAGGAATGAAATAACAAAGATCAGAGCAGATATAAATGAATTTGAGAAAAAAAAAAACAATAAGAGAATTAACAAACAAAATTTGGTTTTTCAAGAATATTAACAAAATCAAGAAACTCTTACCTCAACTGACAAAGAAAAAAGAGAGCAGATACAAATCAATAAAAGATGAAAATGGGGACATTACTACTGATTGCACAGAAATAAAAAGATCATAAGAGAATACTATGAAAATTGTATGCCAACAAACTAGACAATTTAGATGAAATGGAAAAATTCCTAGGATAGTGCAAACAACTGACACTGACCCTAGAAGAAATAGAAAGCCTCAACAAATCAATCACAAGTAAAGAGATTGAATGAGTCATCAAACAACTCCCCAATATGAAATGATGAAGACCAGATAGTTTCACAGATGAGTTCTACGAAGCACTCAAAGAACATTGAATACCAATCTTACTGAAGCTCATCCAAAAAATTGAACAAGAAAGAATGCTACCAAACTCATTCTATGAAGAAAATATCACTTTAATACCAGAGTCAGGTAAAGATATTATGAAAAAAGAAAATTACAGACCCATTTCCCTAATGAATACTGATGCAAAAATCCTCAACAAAATACTTGCTAGTTGAATCCAACAACACATCAATAGAATTATTCATCATGATCAAGTAGGTTTCATACCAGACATGCAAGGGTGGTTCCACAAAAGAAAACCAGTCACTGTAATATACCATATTAATAAATCAAAGAAGAAAAATCATATGATCCTATCAATTACATAAAGGGCATTTTGACAAAATAGAGCATCCTTTCTTGATAAATGTACTATAAATGATAGGTATTGAAGGAAAATTTCTCAACTTGAGAAAGACCATATTTGAAAAAACCACAGCTAATATTGTACTCAATGGTGAAAGACTGAAAGCTTTTCTGTTCAGATCCGGGACAAGACAAGGATGCCCTCTGTCACCACTGTTGCTCAATATAGGGCTAGAGGTTCTAGCTATAGCAATCAGACAAGAAAAGAAATAAAAGACATCCAAATCAAAAAGAAAGTAAAACTTTCGCTGTTCCCAGATGATATGATCCTATACCTAGAAAGTCCCAAAAAACCTACACCAAAGCTGCTAGAGCGAACAAACGATTGCAGTAGAATGTCAGTATACAAGATCAATATACAAAAATCCATAGTGTTTCTATAAACTAGGTAATGAGTAATCTGAGGAGGAAGTCAGGAAGAAAATTCTATTTACAATAGTGACTAAAAGAATCAAATATTTGGTAATAAGCTTAACTGTATTAGTCAGCCAAAGGAGTGCTGATGCAAAGTACCAGAAATCTGTTGGCTTTAGTAAAGGGTATATTTATTTGGGGTAGACCCTTACAGTCACAAGGCCATAAACGGTACGTTACTTCCCTCACCAAAGTCTGTTTCCATGTGTTGGAACAAGGTGTTTGCCAGTCCTTGTGAGGGTACAGCCTTCCTCTTCCTCTTAAGCTCCATGTTCCCAGCTTCTTCTGATTTTAGCTGTAGGCTGTCGTAAGGCTCATCTCTCTTCCTGGGGCTTGTCTCTTTCTGGGCTCAACTGCACTGCTCTCTACACAAGGCCAGCTGTAAACTACCTGGTGAATGGCTCAGCTCTCTCCCTGGGGCTCCAGCATCAAAACTCAACTCTGTGTTCACCTTCTCCCTGTGTTTACTTCCTTTTCTTTGACTGAGCATCTGTTTATAGAGCTCACAACTGTAGGCTAGCTGTAGGCAGGGACTCAAACTGAGCCACCCTAATGATGTGGTCAAATAAAAGTCCTAATCTTGATTTAATAAAGTAAAAGTGAAGCCTCTGAATCTAATACATTCTAATATGTCCAGAGAAACAGACCAGTTTACAAACACAATCCAATATCTATTTTTGGAATTCATAAAAAATACTAAACTGCCACATTAACTAAAGATGTAAAGCAATTGTATTTAAAAAAAAAACTACAATACATTGCTAAAAGAATTTTTTTAAAAAAGATCTAAATAATTGAAAGAACATTCTATGCTCATGGATTGGAAGACTAAATTTCACTAAGATGTTAATTCTACCCAAATTTATCAATTCAATGCATTCCCGATAAAAATTCTATCAGCATTTTTTAAACAAATAGAAAACAATTATCAAATTTATTTGGATGGGTAAGCATCCCCAAATAGCCAGAAACATCTTAAAAAGGTAGAGCAAAGTTGGAGGACTTTCACTTCTGGTCTTTAAATCATATTACTTCGCTATAGTGGTAAAAACATCATGGTACTGGCATAAAGTTAGAAACATAGACCAATGGAACCAAATTCATGGCTCAGAAAAAGACCCTCACATCTATGGTCAAGTGATTTTTGACAAACCTGTTAATCATACCCAGCTGGGTAAAAACAGTCTATTCAACAAATGATGCTGGGAGAACAGGATATCCATAACAAAAAGAAAAAAAAGAGGACCCCTATCTCATACCTTATACAAAAATTAACTCCAAATGGAACAAAGATCTAAATATAAAAGCTAGAACCATAAAGCTCCTAGAAGAAAATATTGGAAAACATCTTAAAAACCTGGTGGTAGGTGGTGCATTCTTAAACATTACACCAAAAGCATTAGCAACAAATAAAAACATCAAAAAATGTGACCTACTCAAACTTAAACACTTTTGTTATTCAAAAGGCTTTGTCAAGAAGGAGAAAAGGCAGCCCATTCAATGGGAACAATATTTGGAAACCACATATCCAATAATGGTTTAATTTCCATTCTATATAAAGAGATGATGCAACTCAACAATAAAAGAGCAAGCAATCCAATTTAAAAATGTGCAAAAGACTTAAATAGACCATTCTCCAAAGAGGAAATACAAATGGCCAAAAAGCACATGAAAAAAAAATTTCAATATTGCTAGCTATTAGGGAAATGCAAATCAAAATGGCAATGAGATATCATCTCACACTTCATACTATGGCCATTATTTTAAAAATCAGAAAACAATAAGTGCTGGAAAGGATGTGGAGAAATAGGAAAACTCTTTCACGGTTGGTGGGATTGTAAAATGGTGCAGCCTCTGGGGAAGTCAGTTTGGCAGTTCCTCAAAAGCTAAATATAGACCTGCCATATGATACAGCAATTCCTCTACTAGGAATATGTACAGAAGAACTGAAAACTGTGACATGAACAGATATCTGCACACTAATGTTCATAGAGGTGTTATTCACAATTGCCAAAAGATGAAAACAACACGTGTCCATCATTCAATGAATGGATAAACAAAATTTGGTATATACATATGATGGAATACTGCACTGCAGTACAAAGAAATGAAATTGGGGGCATATGATAACATGGATGAATCTTGAAGACATTATGCTAACTGAAATAAGCCAGACACAAAATGACAAATATTGCATGGTCTCACTAATTTGAACTAAATATGAAGAATAAACACATGGATCTAAAACCTAGAGAATAGGTTATTGGAGATAAGAGGAGAGCTGTGAAAGAGTACTGTTGCTTAATGTATATAAAAGTTTTAATTAACTTTTCTGCACATGTGTGGAAATGGATAGAGTTAATGGTAAACCAATATAGTGAGTAATACTTGGTTTATAAATGGGATTGTGGATGAAAAGAGAAGTCTAGGGATGTAAATCTCAGTTGAAAGAAAGCTAGGAAATAATCTAGTGACTGAAAAACACAATGAACACAGAGGTGGATGAGAATTGTGGTTAATAGTACAAATGCAAGAATGTTATAATTCACATCTGTGAACTATAACAGACGTACATCATATTGCAGAGTGGTGGGAATGTGGAGAACCATGGGAGGAATGCAATTGATGTGGCTATGGACTGTAGTTGTCAGCAGGGCAGTGGTACTCTTGCACCGGTGCCAAAGATGTGCTGTGTTGGTAATAGGAGAGTATGTAAAGAATGTGCCAGGTGTGTTCTGTGGACCATAGTTGTTGCTGGTCTGACAATGTTGTCTTCTGATCTGTGGCAGGTGTTCTGCAGCTATGTGGTGTGTTTGGGTGGGCTTATTGTGGGTGTTCTGTACACGTATGTGATTGTTTTGTGGGTTTGTGGCTTCTGTAATAAAAACATATATTTAAAAAAGGAAAAAAAAGAAAGGGATGAGCTAAAGGCTTCAAATTTACAACTTAAACTCGGCATGAATGATGTGAAAGTTTCTGTGTGTGCTCTGAAAGGAAATCTTGTTTCATGCAACCACAGACTTGAGAACTCTGAAAAACAGACTTAGAGTCTCATTGTATGAGTAGCAGAATTACAATAGAAACTAAAATTCCAACCTTGCAGGGTGTCTGCTGTTCAACTGAGGGCATATATTGGAAAGGTGTGGAACCCTGAGGATTGGGATGGAAACACATGGGTTTATAATGATACTGGGGATATTGAAGCCCTAAATTCTGCTGAGACTTTGCCAGATAAACCTGTAATGGTCTGCCTTGTGGAGATCAAACACTGTCAAGCTTATATCATCCAGCCTCCAGCCTGCCCCAGGGAGTCCAGAACTTCTCCCAGCCCTCAGGCAGGTACTAGCCAAACCTCCAGCCTGCCCTAGGGAGTAAGGACCCCTTCCCTGCCCTGAGGTGAGTACCATCTAAACTCAAGCCTGCAATCCCCGATCTCAGCACTGCCCCAAGGAGTCTGCATCTCCTCCCTGCCTTGAAGAAACCATCACCTAACCTCCACCTTCCCGTGAGGATTCTGCCATCCAACCCCATTCTGGAGAGATCAATCCTGTGTAACCAAACAAAAACTTAAAGGAATGCCCCAAGGTCAGTAACTTGCAAGACATTTCTACTCCTTCTCCTTATGCACCCCACCAGCCCTCTTCTCATCCAGACCTATAACTAGACTAAAATCACAACAAGCCCAAAAAAGTGAAGTATGAAGTTTGACCCATAAGGAAGTATGCTGTAATCTAAAAGAACTTCATGAGTTCTCCAATTTATATAGACAGAAATCAGAGGGATATATGTGGGAATGGATATTAAGGGTATGGGATAATGGTGAAAGGAATATAAAAGTTAGATCAGGTTGAATTTGTTGATATGGGCACATTAAGCAGAGCTTTTGTATTCAGTGCTATAGCTTGAGGGGTTAGAAAGGGCTCTAAGAGTTTGTTCAGGTGGCTGGATGAAACATGGACCAAAAGATGGCCTAGAATGTCTGAGGTCGAGATGTCCAATTTACCCTGGTATAATGTAGATGATGGAATCCAAAGGCTTAGAGAGACTGAAATGCAAGAATGGATTCACCATTTAAGACCTGCCCACCCACACTGGGAATGTCCAGAAGGCACAACTTTAACCAGGAGTGTGAGGCATAAATTTGTAAGACTAACTCCATCCTCCCTGAAGAGCTCCGTGGTTGCTCATCTCTTTCCAGATATTACTGTGGGAACTGCTGTCACAGAACTAGACTCCTTAAACACTATGGGGAAGATCAGATCTTGGGCTGGCAAAAGCAAAGCAGCAGTGTTTAATTGCCAAAGACAAGGTGGGCGTGGATACCACAATGAAAGGTGGGTTCAAAGCAGCAATAAAAAAGTCAGAGACACATAAAGCTATGGTGCTGGCTAATAGATCATGGGGAAAAATAGATGGGCAGTCTACTAAATTCTTACTTGATCAGTATAAGCAGAATAGTTCTAGGTTGAGTGAACAGAACCCTAACTTGAATTACAGAAACAGAGAATCACAACCCCTTATTCAATTTCCAGACCTGAGACAGTTTACAGACCCAGAGCTCCTTGAATGAGGGGAAGGCCAGGTCCTCTTAGGGAAAGATTCTGTTATACTGCCAAAAATTTATAATGTTAATCGTCCTCCTAGCTTTCCCCAAAGAGACCTATGGCCCATTACCAGACTAACTGGGGTTATTAGACATTGGCTCATAATTGACATTAATTCCAAGAGACTCAAAACATCACTGTGGTCGACCAGTCAGAGTAGAAGCTTATGGAGGTCAGGTTATTGATGGAGTTTAAGCTCAGGTCTGTCTAACAGTGGGTCCAGTGAGCACTTGGATGCTTTCTGTGCTTATTTCTCCAGTTTCAGAATGCATAATTGGAATACACATACTCAGTAAAAGGCAGGATCCCCACATTGGATCCCTGACTTGCAGAATGAGGTCAATTATGGTAGGAAAGGCCAAGTGGAAGCCATTAGAACTGCCTCTGCATACAAAAATAGTAAATCAAATGCAATACTGGATTCCTGGAGGGATTGCAAAGATCAGTGCCACCAACAAGGATTTGAAGGATGCAAGGGTGATAGTTCCCACCACATCCCCAAACAACTCTCCTATTTGTTCTGTGCAGAAAACAGATGGATCTTAGAGGATGACAGTATATTATCACAAACTTAACCAAGTGGTGATTCCAATTACAGATGCTGTCTCAGATGTAGTATCATTGTTTGAGCAAATCAGCACATAGCCTGGTACGCAGCTATTGATCCGGCAAACACATTTTTCTCAGATGCCATTAGGAAGGACCACCAGAAACAGTTTGCTTTCAGCTGGGAAGGCCAGCAATATACCTTCACTGGCCTGCCTTAGGGGTATATCAACTCTCCAGCCCTATATCACAATATTGTCCACAGGGTTCTTGATCATCTTTCCCTCCCACAAGACATCACACTGATCCATTACATTGATGATATTATGCTGATTGAATCTAGTGAGTAAGAAGTAGCAATTACTTTAGATTTATTGGTAAGGCATTTGTGTGAGAGAAGATGGGAGATAAATTCAACAAAAATACTGGGGCCTTCCACGTCAGAGAAATATCTAGGTGTCCAGTGGTGTGGGACACGTCAAGATATCTCTTCTACACTGAAAGATAAGCTGTTGCATCTGGTCCTTCCTACAACCAAAAAAGAGGCACAGTGCTTATTTGGTCTCTTTAGATTTTGGAGACAATACATATCTCATTTGGGTGTGCTACTCAGGCCCATATACCAAATGACCAGAAAAGCTGCTAGTTTTGAGTGGGGACTGGAGCAAAAGGAGGTTTTCCCACAGGTCCAGACTGCTGTGCAAGCTGAAATGCCACTAAGGTCATATGATCCAGCAGATCCAATGGAGCTGGAAGTGTCATTGACAAAGAGAGGTGTCATCTAGAGGCTTTGGCAGACCCCTATAGGAGAATAACAATGCAGACCCCTAGGATTTTGGAGCAAAGTCCTACCATGATTTGCAGGTATCTACTCTCCCTTTAAGAAACAGTTTTTGGCTTGCTACTTGGCTGTAGTACAGACTGACTGCTTAACCATGGGCCACTAAGTTACCATGAGACCTGAGTTGCCTATCATGAGCTGGGTATTGTCTAACCCACCAAACCATAAATTGGAGTTTGCACAGCAGCACTTCATCATAATGTGGAAGTGATATATACAAGACAGGGCTTGAGCAGGTTCTGAAGGTCCAAATAAGTTACATGAGGAAGAGGCCCAAATGGCCCTGGTCACCACTCCTGCCACATTATCTTCTCTTTCCCAGCCCACAACTATGGTTTCTTGTCGAATTCCTCACAATCAGTTGACTGAGGAAAAGAAAACTTGACCCTGGTTTACAGATGATTCTGCATGATATGCAGGGACCACCTGAAGTTGGACAGCTGCAGCCCCTTTCTGGGATGTCATTAAAGGAAAATGGTGAGAGAAAATCCTCCCGATGGGCAGAACTTTGAGAAATGCACCTTATTGTTCATTTTGCTTGGAAAGAGAAATGGCTGGAGGTGAATTTGTACAGTGGTTCATTTGCTGTTGCCAATGGTTTGGCTGGATGGTCAGGGACTTGGAAGGAACATGATTAGAAAATTGGTGACAAAGAGGTCTGGGGAAGAGGATAGACTTTTTTGACTGGGCAAAAAAAACAAACATGAAAATATTTTTGTCCTATGTGAATGTTTACCAGAAGCTGAAGTCAGCAGAGGAAGATTTTAATAATCAAGTGGATAAGAAAAGTCACTCTGTGGCTAGCACTCAGCCTCTTTCACCAGCCACTCCTGTCATTGCCCAATGGGCTCATGAACAAAGTGAACATGTTAGTAGGGATGGTTGTTATGCATGGGCTCAGCAACATGGACTTCCCTTCACCAAGGCTGACTTGGCTAAAGCCACTGCTGATTGCCCAATCTGCCAGCAGCAGAGAACCACACTCAGCCCTGGATACGGCACCATTCCCCGAGGTGATTAGCCTGCTACCTGGTGGCAGGTTGATTACATTGGACCACTTCCATCATGGAAGGGGCAGCAATTTGTTCTTACAAGAATAGACACATACTATGGATATGGGTTTGCCTCCCCTGCACACAATGCTTATTCCAAAATTATCATCCATGGGCTTACTGAATGTTTTATCCACCTACAGCCATGACATTCTACACAGTATTGCTTCTGATCAAGTAACCCACTTCACAGCAAATGATGTGTGGAAATAGGCACATGCTCATGGAATTCACTTGTCTTACCATTTTCCCCATCATCCTGAAGCAGCTGGATTGATAGAACAGTGGAATGGCCTTTTGAAGACTCAATTATGGCACCAGCTATGTGGCAATACCTTGCAGGGCTGGGGCAATGTTCTACAGGAAGCTGTGTATGCTCAAAATCAGTGTCCACTCTATGGTGCTGTTTCTCCCATAGCCAGGATTCATGGGTCCAGGAATCAAGGGGTGGAAATGGGAGTGGCACCATTCACAATTACCCTTAATCTCGCTATTCCAGCTCTTTTATGGTTATTATTTGCATGGAATATCTTTTTCCAACCTTTCATTTTTAACCTGGCTGTGTCCTCATGTCTGATGTGAGTCTCTTGTAAACAACATATAGATTGTTCATTTTTAAAATCCATTCTCTCAGTCTATGCCTTTTGATGGAGGTGCTCAAGCCATATACATTCAATGATATTACTGTAAAGGCATTACTTACTTCATCCAGTTTGTCCTTTGGTTTTCCATTGTCATATCATAGTTTTATCTGTCTTTTTACCATTTAATTTACCCTTCCTAATACTCTTCATTTCTACATTCTTCTCCAAGTCTCTTGCCCTTGTTTTTAGCTTTCAGGCTGCATCACTTCCTTTAGTATCTGTCATATTTCTGTTTTTTTTTTTTTTTTTTT
>JAQZBX010006931.1:0-39650 GCA_029593785.1 Cabassous unicinctus | reverse complement strand
GATGTGCTTGTATATGATTCTTTGCTTTTCTCTTGCTGCTTTCAGAATCTTCTCTTTATCTCTGATAGTTTTCATTTTGATTAGTAGGTACTTTGTGGTAGGTCTATTTAGATTTATTCTGTTTGGGGTGTGTGGTCCTTCTTGGATATTAATATATATGTCTTTCATAATGGTTGGGGAGTTTTTGGTCATTATTTCCTCAAATATTATTTCTGCCTTTTTCCATTCTCTTCTCCTTCTGGGACACTGAAAATGCCCTTTTTTTGTATGCATTTTGCATTGTCATTCAATCCCTGAGAACCTGTTCCACTTTTTCCATTCCTTTCTCTTTCTCTCCTCCTATCTTTTCATGTTCAGGTGTTCTGTTTTCAAAATCACTAATTCTGTCTTTGAGCAATTCATCTGTTCATATGTGTCTCTATGTATTTTTAATCTCATCTCTCATGTATTTCATTCCCCTAAGGTCTGTTAATTTTCTCTGCAGGCTTTAAAATTGTTCTTTATGCTCACCCATTGTCTTCTTAATACCTTTTATCTCTTTAGCCATATTTTTCAATTCTTTGACTTGATTTAGGAGAGTTATATGATTTTCATTGATTAATTTTCTTAAATTCTGTATCTCTTCAGGATATTTGGTTTGTTCCTCTGGTTTGGCCAACTCTTCCTGTTTCCTAGCATGGATTGTAATTTTTTGCTGATGTTTAAGCATCTGAATATGTTGGTGAATTTACCCTGATGATAAAATTCTCTCTCTTTCCTAGTGGTTCTGTTTCACAGGTGTTCTTTGATTTTTGGTTCAACTTATTCTAAGTACTTAAAGTTGCCCAGCTTAAGTTATGAAAATTGGGTTAGGGATTTATTGTTGGGGAACAGATTTTCTCCTAGGAGGTGGGATACAGATAGAAGCAAAAGCAGTTTTGTCCATGCAATTTCCAGACAGGCCAGCAGATGGCGCTGCGTGTTGCACCTTTCCACTGAGAGGAAAACTGTTTTCCTGTGTTTTGATCTGGCCAGATCCGAGATTCAAAGCAGGCTCAGTTAGCTGAATTCTCTGAAGAAAAGTCCCCATCTCCCCTTCCATTTTCTCTTCTAACAGCTGACAGGGAAGATGTCTGTTCCCTTCTCAATCAGCTGCAGTGAGCCAGGGGTTTTACTCCAGCTTACTATCTTTGGGATGGGGGGAGGATAGCCTTTCCCAGCCATTGTGAGGATTTGATAACTCATGATTGTTGTTTCAGGCTCTTGATCTCTCTGTCCCTCACTCTCTTGGGAGTTGTGTAGCACTTTACAGGTCTGCTGACCACCAACGCATGTCCTTCAGACAGCTTTTGGCTCTTTCTCCATTGTTTTTGTGAGATAGTTGAGTCTTGCCTCCCTAGACTGATGCCGTCTTCCAACAATTCCCCCCAGTGTGTTTTTTATTTCATTTATTGGGCTTTTCATTCCCAAAAGATCTGCTATTTTTCTGCAATTCCTTTCAAAATCTTCTTTGTCCTCACCTGCTGCCTTCTTAATATACTTAATCTCTTTAACCATATCATTGAATTTATTAAGGAGATTTGTTTGAGCATCTATGATTAGTTGTTTCAACTCCTTTATGTCTCAGGTGTGGGTAGCAAACAAAGCCATGCAGAGCCAAACTGAACGCCGTTGCCAATGTAAATTGATGAAGGATTAATCTTAATCCTCTGCTCCCATGCCCAGGGCAGGATTGGAGTCACAGGTGTGTGTAACAATCTTGTCCATGCAGGCCAAAATGTCTGCAGTTGCCAGGAGAGGCTGAGGGACCACTGTGTCTCCTGCTGCTCTGTCAGGCATGGGGGTGAAACCACAAGTGTTCCCAAAAATCTAGTCCATGTGGGTCAAAGGTGGCTGCAGTTGTTCAGAGTGCCTGAGGAAACACTATCACTCCTCCTGACCTGTAAGAGGTGGGAATGGAGCCACAGATGTGTCCAACAGTCTAGCCCATGTGAGCCAAAAGCAACTGCAGCAACCTGGAGGGGCTGAAGAAACTCTACTGCCAATCCTGAACTATGATGTAGCCACAGATTTGCCCAACAATCTATTCTGTGAGGACTGAAATTGACTCCAGTTGCTCAGAGAGGCTGAGGAAGCACTATCCTTCTCTTGCCCTGTCAGCATTGTGGATGGAGTCAGAGATGTGTCCAACAATCTAGTTCATTTGGGTCAAAAATGGCTGCAGTTACCCAGACAAGCTGGGGGAGCACTGTTCCTCCTGCCATGTCAAGGGTGGGGATGGAGCAACAAGCATGCCCAACAATCTAGTCCATGAAGGCTGAAAGTGCTTGCAGTTGCCCAAAGAGGTTGAGAAAACATGACCTCCCTCCTGTCCTATTGGGAGCTGAGATATAGCCACATGGGTGCCCAAAAATATAGTCTGTGGACACTGAAAATGGCTACAGTTGCATGGACAGGCTGGTGCACATACCCCCAACTTCCTCCCTGTTGGAGGAGGCGCTGGACCCTAAGCTAGGGTAGCAATTAAACCTGGGTGCCTACCATCACTATGATTTTCATTCAGCCCTGCTTCCCCTCATGCCAAAGGTGGAGTTAAAATGGAGGCTACCAGCCTTTTTCCAACTTGGACATGTCCAAAGTTGTTCTTAGGATTGATCTTTAGCCAGCTGAATTTCCTAATCAGTAGCTGAACTTGGTGCCTGACAGTCTCTTCCTTCCCCTTTTTTGAGAAATGTAGCTTCCAACTCCAGTCAGGAAATAGCTCCTGAGGCATCTTTCACCACCTGCGGGGGATGGGCACCAGCATGGAGTGCTCTACCCACGAATCTTCACTGTGGATGGCCAGCCTCCTCCTTCTGTTCTTCCAAAGATGTTGCAGGATGCTCTTCTAGTGGCCTAAGCCCCCCAAACAGATGATTTAGATAGCACTGTAGGACAAGCTGACTCTTGGAGCACCTTACTTTGCTACCACCTTGCCTCTCCTTTCTCTATGCCTCAATAAGCTATTAATTTTAGTCATAACTTACATTTTGATATTTCTTGTATTTTACTAAGAATAGTTTAGTAAACCCTTGTAATGTCATTTGCTTTCTATGTTTATTTCTCCAAGCACATTACATGCTCCTTAATGTAATGGACCATATTATATCTTCCTATTGGCTTTTTCTATGAGTGATACTTTATCCATCCTCGATTTTTATCATTTTCCTCTTATTTTAAATGGCTATATTGCTGTGGGCATTTTTTTTTTGGGAGATATAACACTGCCTGTCACTTCTAAATGTCATTCATTCTTCAGTCAGAAAATATAAGTAAAGAAGAAATGAATAACATTCTCTCAATGAGAGGAGGCTGTAGTATAGCCAATATCATAATAATATCAGCATTTGAAAGAGAGGAAAATATTTTATCTTTTAATAGCAGATGTGAACACCCAATTTCTAAGGCTTGATGAGAACTAAAATTGAGAAAACAATCACAGTTTGTATATCACTTGACATATAGTAAGTGTTCAACAAAGGCTACTAAGTGCCAGTTCTTCCACTGGAACAACAGTCTCATTCTTATTTTGAAAGTGTTCATTTTGAGAGGTAGGAAACTCTATTTTGTGCATGACATATATACACATTTCTCCAGTAAAATTATTAATTGCATATATTTGCTTCAATGATTTTTTTTGAGATATACATGTATATTAATTTCAAAATATTTTGTAGAGTGCAAACTTTTTACTTTAAAGGATATACAAATAACAGTATATTTCTCCAGGCTTGATAGGCAAAGCATGATTTAAAAATATGATTGTATAGTCTGCTAAAAATAAAAAAAATTATTGCATATAATAGATTCACTGGATTCCTTTAGATATTTTGCTCTTGCCATGCAAATGATTAATCAATTCATCTAAAAACATTACCTTCATAATTCTCACACTCAAAAATGGCCAATTTAAACAATACCTGAGGTGTACACTGAGAAGTTACATCTATATCCACCCTCAGGAATGAAGGATTTATCCTCCCTTTTTTGGAAACACTACCTACCAGTAAATGCTCCTCAGCTGCCAGCCTTCTTTGTGGCTTGCCTTGATTGAAGAAAACTGCCTTTCCCAAGGCCACATGTAATTCCAGGGGCCTCCATCATCCATAAATGATAAAAGTAAGTTATACAATCTTGGGCCCATCACTCAGATATTGACTCAGGTCAAATGTCTATCCCATCTCCAGAGTTCTCACTGAGTTGGCTCAGGCCTTGTATAGTGGCTCCACTTCTCCCTCTTGTCAATCCTGCTTGCTTCCTTGTACATTGTTTATATCAGGAGAGTTCCATGTGAACATCCACATGTTAATGCACATTCAGAATCTTATTGCAGGGGAACCTGATTTGATAGAGTACTAATTAAATTGTAAATAATGTTCTTAAATTATAAAGATTGTCCTAATCTGGAGCATTCTAACTTTAAAAAGTCAAAAGTGAAAAGCAAAGTGATACTGTGTTATGACACTGTGCTTTTTATTTGAAATATAATATATACTCAGAAGTAGAGGAAATAGAAGCAATATTAGATCATAATCTGTTTCTTATTTCTTAATTTTCAGATTGGTTCAACATGCAAAATTAAAGCAATGCTTACTTCAACATAAAAAACTAATGGAAAAACAAATGAAACCAATTTGTTCATTGGGTAAAGAATAAAAATGTAGTCCAGGATTTTAAGGACTTGGAAAAGTAATTTAAAAGGCCACCTGGAAGAAAACTCATGACAAAATATATTTGACATGTAACAATTTAAAAAAACAAGGAAGGAAGTTAGGGACAGAGGGAGGGAGGGAGGGAAGGGGGAAGTAAGGAAGGAGAAATAAAGAGATGGGAAAAGAGAGAAAGAAATAAAGATAGAAAGAGAGAGGAAGGAAGGAGGGAGTGAGGGAAGGAAGGAAGGAAGGAAGAGAGAGAGGGAAGTAGTTGGTGTAGAGGCACCAACTATATCCCCAGCTGTTACTACACAACCAATAAGGGAGAAAGGGCAAGAAAGCCTGAAACTAAAGAAAGAAATTACACCCAGAATAAACACACCTAGTAAGCCAGATGCCAAGACACCAACAAAAAATTACAATCCATACCAAGAAAGAGGTAGATATGGCCCAGTTAAAGGAACAAGAGAAGACTGAAAATGACATAAAGAAGTTGAGACAACTGATCATAGATGTTCAAACAAATCTCCTTAATAAATTCAATGAGATGGCTAAAGAGATTAAGGATATTAAGAAGACATTGGATGAGCACAAAGAAGAATTTGAAAGCATACATAGAAAAATAGCAGATCATATGGGAATGAAAGGTGCAATAAAGGAAATAAAAAATTCATTGGAATCATAGAACAGCAGATTTGAGCAGGTAGAAGAAAGGATTAGTGAACTTGAAGAAATGGGCTCTAAAAGCAAACATACAAAGGAACAGATGAAGAAAAGAATGGAAAAAATTGAACAATGTCTCAGGAAACTAAATGACAGTAAGAGAGTGCAAACATACATGTCATGGATGTCCCAGAAGGAGAAGAGAAAGGAAAAGGAGCAGAAGGAATATTTGAAGAAATAATAGTAGAAAATTTCCCAACCCTATTGAAGGACATAGATACCCGTGTCCAAGAAGCATAATGTACTTCCATCTGAATAAATCTGAATAGACCACTCTGAGACACATGTTAATTAGAATGTCAAAAGACAAAGACAAAGAGAGAATTCTGAGAGCAGCAAGAGAAAAGCAATTCATAACATATAAAGGATACCCCATAAGATTAAGTGTCGATTTCTCATCTTAAACCATGGAGGTAAGAAGACAGGGTATGATGTATTTAAGATACTGCAAGAGAAAAACTTCCAGCCAAGAATCCTATATCCAGCAAGATTGTCTTTCAAAAATGAGGGTGAGTTTAGAATATTCACAGTCAAACAGAAACTAAGAGAGTTTGTAAACAAGAGACCAGATTTGCAGGAAATACTAAAGGGTGTGCTACAGTATGAAAAGAAAAGACAGGAGAGAGTGGCTTGGAAGAGAGTCTAAAAATGAAGGTTATATCAGTACAAGTAAGTAAAAGTCTCAAGAAAGTATATAAATTAAATATGACAGATAAAACCCAAAAGTCAAAATGGGTGAAATAAAGCTGCCTTTACAGTAATAATGCTGAATGTTACTGGATTAAACTCCCTAATCAAAAGACACAGACTTGCAGAATGGATAAGAAAATATGAGCTATCTATGTGCTGTCTGCAAGAGACTCACCCTAGACCCATGGATGCCAATAGATTGAAAATGAAAGGCTGGAAAAAGACATCCCACACATTCAGTAAAAAAGAAGAAACAAAAAACAAAAAAAAACAAAATGGTGTAGCTATACTTATATGAGATGAAATACACTTTAAAAGACACTAGTAATGTACTATCTGAGGAGGAAGTCAAGTAAAAAATTTCTATTTACAATGTGACTAAAAGAATCAAATACCTAAGAATAAACTTAACCAGAGATATAAAGCATTTGTATTCAGAAAACTACAATGCACTGTTAAAAGAAATTTTAGAAAGACCTAAATATTTGGAAGAACATTCTATGCTCACAGATTAGATGACTAAATATTATTAAGATGTCAATTCTACCCAAATTGATATAGATTCAAAGCAATCCTAATAAAAATTCCACCAGCATTTTTTAAATAAATGGAAAACATGGTTATCAAATTTATTTGGAAGGGTAAGGGGTCCTGAATAGCCAGAAACATCTTAAAAAGAAAAGAAACTTTGGAGGACTCTCACTTCTGGTCTTTAAATCATACTACCTAGCTACAGTCATAAAAATAGTATGGTACTGGCATAAAGACAGACACATAGAACAATGGAACTGAATTGATGGTTCAGAAACAGACCCTCACATCTATGGTCAAGTGATTTTTGACAAGGCTGTCAAATCCACTTAGCTGGGGCAGAGCAGTCCGTTCAACAAATGGTGCTGAGAGAACCAGATATGCATAGCCAAAAGCAAGACAGAGGACCCCTATCTCACACCTTATAAAATATTAACTCAAAATGGTTCAAAAACCTAAATATAAAAGCAAGAACCATAAAGCATCTAGAAGAAATTGTAGGAAAACATCTTCAAGACCTGTTGGTAGGTGATATTCTTAAAGGAGATAAAAGGAGGACTGAGATGGACTACTGATGCTTAATGTATGTAGAAGTTTTAATTAACTTTACTGTAAAAATGTGGAAATGTATAGAGTTGATAACACATTATAGTGAGTGTCAGCTGGTTTATAAATAGGAAGGTGGCTGGAAAGGGTAGTCTAGGCATGTAAATGTCAATTGAAAGAGAGCTAGACAATAATCTAGGGTCGAATAACACAGTAAACCTAGAGGTGGATGAGAATTGTGGTTCATGGTGCAGATTAAAGAGTATCCTTTGTGAGCTAGAGAAGATGTACATCACTATTGCAGGGTGGTGGGAATGTGAAGAAGCAAGGAAAAAATATAATTGGAGTGACCTTTGGACTGTGGTGAACAGCAATACTGTAATATTCATGCATCTATGCTAAAGATGTACTGTGTTGATAATGGGAGAGTATGGAAAAAGTGTGCCAATGTATGCTATGGACTGTGGTTAGTGGTAATAGTCTGATGATATATCTCATAATCTATAACAAATGTTCTACCACGGTGTGGTGTGTTGATAAACGGGTGTTGTATGGGAATTCGCATGATTGTTTTGTAAGTTCACAACTTCTGTACTAAAAATATATTTAATAATAATAATAGGGTGGATTGGAGGAAAATACACCAAATGTAAGCTAGGGACTATAGTTAATAGTAAGATTTTGATGATTTTCTTTCATAATTTGTAACAAATGTCTAACAAAAATGCAGGGTGTTGGTGGTGGGTTGATGAGTGGAACCCCAGTATGATGTTATGCATGTTTGCTTTGTAAGTTCACAAATTTTACTATACACTTATTGTTTATGTATTTTCATGTATAAATGATATAAAAATAATAATAATGGTGTGGGATGGGGGGAAAATACACCAAATGTAAGATACTTTGGCCAGTAGTAATATTTTGAGGATGCTCTTAAATCATTAGTTGAAAATGCTTCACAACAATACAAAGTATTGGCGGTGGGTGAGGTAGGATGTTGTATATGTTTGTTTTGTAAGTTCACCATTATTTCTATACACTTATTGTTTATGTATGTTTATGTATGAGTGATTTACTTAAATAAATTTTTAAAAATGTGTGCTCACTTTAGCCAGCAGTTAGAAATTTAATGTGCAAACCAGTTGATGTGCAAAGGTATTCACCATAATCTTTTGTCTTATTGAAAACTAAGAAAGAAGCACATTATATCACTATTGGGTAAGATTTAAATAAAATTTGACTCAAAGATACAGCTTTATATGCATCATCAATAAAAGATATCTATGACATGCTAATGAGTAGAAGTAATTTGTAAAAATATTTATAGGCAAACTCTCATTTTATATTAATAATTTTGGTGGCTTGAAGCTGTATGTACACAAGAAAAGCATGTGCTTAAATCTAATCCATTCCTACAAGTGTGATCCGTGGTAAGCAGGATTTTTTGATGAGGTCACTTCGTTAATATGTGGCCCAGTCCAATCAAGATGGGTCTTAATCCTATTACTGGAGTCCTTTACAAGTGAAATGAAATTCAGACAGAGAGAGAGAGAGAAAGCCACAGGAAGCACAAAACTGATTATCAATGGAACCCAGAAGAGAAGGGAGAGATCAGAAGACACTGTCATGTGATAAACTTGCCATGTGACAAACTTGCCATGTGATAAACCAAGGATTGCAAGCAGCCAGCCCAGAATGCCACAGTTTTTGGGAAGAAAGCATAGCCTTGATTTGGACTTTCTCCAAGACTCAAACCATAAACAAATTCTCATTGTTTTACCTGATCCATTTCATGGTACTTGCTTGAGCAGCCTAGGAAAACTAAAAAAATAGCTTTAGAAAATTAAGCGTTTAATGAGAAAAAGAGTGAGAAAGTGTTTTAGAACAATACTCACTAATGTTAATAATGACTGTCTTTGGGGAATACATTTATAAAAAATTAAGAATGTTCAATTTGTTTAAACATTTATGTTGTTTGATATTTCATACAGTTTCCTGTATTTTAACTGGTAGGAAGAATTACTCCTGAAGATGATCTAGTTCACTGTTCTGACTCATATCATTCATCTACCTTAATGTAAATATCATTCATATTAATTTGTCCATGGAATTATCTGGATCCAATTTGATAGCTCTCTTGTAGAGACTCTAAGCATCATTACATTACAATCTCTTTGTGATGCTCTAATAATCAGATTTGCAATTGTTTGACCAAATCTTTATCCAAAGATCAACAGGTTTGAAAATCAAGCATTCTTGAATGTGTTTTCATCATGGATAGCTTCCATAAATAAAGGGGAAAATATATTCTTAACCATCTCTTTAATGCAGTCTCAAAGTGCTAAAATATGGACCAAGAGATAAGTATGGAGCCAATTTTACAGAGTTCATTTAAGGGAGGAAGTAGAATTGAATTTATGATATTTTTCTTTGGTATCTCCACTTACATACATTTATTCATTTGAAATAACTACTTCTTACTTGAGCGTCATTTGCCTCTTCCTTAATTTTGACCAAGCCACAACAGAATCAGTAAATGGTTAATAAAATAATGAATCTCAAATTATAGTGAGGGCCTAAAAGAGAAAATGTGGGTGAAAATTTTATGGCTAATTAAAAAAGGGAAAACCAGAACAAGCTTGAAAATCATCATGGTTAACAGAAAAGGCAAAGTTTATAGTAAGAAATAAATAATATCCTCAGGATAATCTTGATCATAGAGAATATATATATTAACAATCTATGCTTTAGAACAAGAACATTACCAAAAATGTATTCTTCAAAGATGAAGCCATTTATCAAAACACCTTTTAAGTTTATTCCACCACTTCTAATTGAGATTTTTTAATCTGCTCTTTCCATGCATTGTATTTCCTCAAAGTAATATGGTGTGCTTATAATTTCTTTTCTCTACTATCCTCAGATTTACTTCTTCTATACTCTTAGTAGTTACCTACAAATGGTTGTAACTAGACTTTTTTAAGGCTTAAAAGTAATTAGTAGAAAATCTATAGTTTATGTATCAGATCTATGGTAACTTCAAAAAATACAAGATTTTGTTTTATTTTGTGAAAATACCCCCAATAAAATTCATAAAAATGTGTTTAACAACAAGACTAAATTATACTGTGATATTTTCAGATTTTAGTATTATACCCACTATTCTTAACATACTTTATTTAAAAATACTTCTTTTACTATTTCATTAAATCTAAATAGCTTCTCTTCATAATTTAACAATGCACTCCTTTTATTTTGTGTGCATAGGACATGGTAAAGTGGAAATGATCCTCTTCCTGTACTTACTTCACACCATTTAGACATAATTCATGGATAAAGACTGTGTGTTTTAGTTTCCTGTCTGCAAAAACAAATACTATACAATGGGATGGCTTAAACATGAGTCTATTTTGAAACTAGGAGATGCAAACTTGTGGCATCAGCAAGGAAATGTTTTCTTCCTGGGTGCCCAAGATCCTTGGGATTTCTTGGCTATTCCATCACATGGCAATGCACATGGTGGCATCTTCTCCTTTCTCTTTTGGGTTTTGTTGATTTCTATCTTTTGGCTGCTCCTGTGGCTTCTCTATGTCCCTCTTTTCAAGATTTCCCTTAGTAGGATTAAGATCTATCCGGATTCAGTTGGACCACATCTTAACTGAAGTAACTTAATCAAAAGGTTCACACTTACAGAAATGGATTAAGATTAAGAACATGTTTTCTGGAATATATAACTTCAAGTCACCAGAACATGTTAAAATGGTGTGAAAGATTTTTAGTTAATCAAAATCAAGCCTGACTAATTCATGCTTAAATTATCTGTTCCTCAGTAAGGCTGCAGAAAATGTAGTCAAAATGAACTCAGAAGCAGGAACTGTATGAATTTATAATATACTGATACTATGTGATGAAGAATTTAAAATTAAATATTAGCAAGTACACAGTAGGCTACTCAAGGTGTGTATTTAATTTTTTTTCTAGTAGCACATGTACTGTGATGGGTTAGATGTTCCCTAAGTATAATGACAATTGTTTCTGTTTTTCTGCAAAGTGTGAACTACTAAGGATGTCCAACACTTAATCCTAGCTTTTCCTATGATATACAAATATTTATTATATGTAGAAATAATTTATAAATCATAAGTATCAAAGTATTATATTAAAAAGGAGAAATGAATCTATGAAGCAAAAAAAGTTGGAGAATATGGAATTCAATGATTAATGCAAATGATAAATTACATATTGACATTTATATGCCTTACAAAATTGAGTTACCGCCACTGAATATTGCAGCCCAAGATTTCGAATGTATAATAATTAGAATCAATGTCATTCAAAGTAAACTGAAAAACAGCACCATGTTTTTTATGTTTTACTTTGTTTTTCTTATATATTGATATACAGATTTGCAACCCTAGAGGAAAGTTGAACTGCTCAATGAATATTCTTATATAATTTACCAAAATTTTAAAAATGTTAACATTTTGCCATATTTGGTTTAGCCCTCTTGCTGTCTTTGCTATAACATTAGAAAATAAGTTGCAGACTTCATGCCACTTTACTCTAAATATTTCAATAGAGATAGTGTGTGTGTATATATATATATATAAATTTTATATACCATTAAGATATGCTATTTTCATTTTAATTAGGAGAGATTGAAAAAAAGTTTAATTGATGCTTTAGTTTCTTGGGCTGCTTAAGAAAATACCATAAAGTAGATTGGTTTAAACAATGGGAATTTATTCACTCACAGTTTTGAAACAAAGAGAAAGCACCAATCATTTTGGGGCTGGCTGCTGGCAAAACTTGATTCTTAGTTTGTCACATGGCAAAACACATTGTTTCTCCCTTTCTAGGTTCCACTAATGTTCGGCTTCTGGCTGCTCCCTCTCTTTTTTGCCCCTTCTACATACCACTTACAAAGGATGTCAGTAATAAGATTAAGAACCATCCTGACTGGGGTGGGCCACATCTTAACTGAAGCAACCTCATTCAAATGTCCTACTTATAATGGGTTCACACCTACAGGAATGAATTATGTTTAAGAACATGTTTTTCTACGGTACACAAGGCTCTAAACCACCATAACTGACTTTTCATTTACCATAACAAATGCCAGATTAATATTTTGAATTGGGGACTAAATTCCTCTTAAATCAATTCCTTGATACTTGGGTCTCCTAGCATAAAGAGTCTGTAAACTATAGTCCACAGATGGGCTGTCTGTTTTTATAAAGCTTTATTAGAACACACCTACACCTATTTGTTTACTTATTGTCTAAGGCTGCTTTTATGTATAGTGATAAGTTTGAGCAGTTGTGACAGAGATATTATGACCCATAAGCCTAAATGATTGTCCATCTGGTTCTATAAGAAAGAATTTGCCAACCCCTGTTGTAGAAGACGTCTTTCAACAAAGCATCTTCTTCTGAACTTGGGCTGGCTGAAGAGATTTCTGTTGCCCCAGGGCCTACTAAAAGTTGATAGCCTTTGGATCACCTGGTTAATTTGTCAGCACACTTAACTATGTCATAAGATGCCTTTCAAATATAAAAGCAGTATTCTCCATAATGATTAACGGCATAAGCTTTAGAAAAATGTCCTTCATTTTGAAGGAGCTATCCCAACATGCTCCAGAATCACTTTTCTCCAGATGAGTTACTGAGGTGTCAAACCACTGCATATTATGGGATTTATCTCTCACCCTCAAAAGAATATTGTTTATCTATGAATGTCTTTTCATCTTTTATTAATACATTTAATTTATGGAACAATGTGAACACTTTATGGAATGGAGATATGAGTGAAATCTTTGCAACCCAAACTATGGCACAGAATATTAGATTTCACTTTATCTGTTGGGGGAATAGGAAAGATGTGCTAATGTCCTTAGCAGGTGAAAACTATTTCTTCTTTCTCTCTATTTAACCAGATAGAGAAAATAAGAATTTTCTTTGGCAACAGATGGATACCAGTTGCCTTTTCCAGAAAAACCAGAATATGTATATTCTGGTTTTTCTTAGTTGGAAGTAATAAAAACTGATTTTGAATCAGTTAAGTAGAAAATGGATTTCTTAAAAGATATTAGGAAGATCGCGGAAATACTGCAAAGACTAAGAACCAGGCTCTGAAATCAGGCAAGAATAAAGAAAGCAATGTATCCAGAGCAACAGACAAAATCACACCATGGGGTTGGTCTGCTTAAAATACTATTATAGTCATCAGTAAGCATTAGATGTAACAACTTGCCATAAAAGGACCACTCGCATAGGATATTGCTTCTGCCAGCATAAATACTCTTTGTAGAAATGAAATATTGTTGCTAGCACTTCTGTCAAGACAAGCATGAATTATTCACTCTTTTGCTTTTTGGCACCTTTAGCTTCCAATTCAAAATCCAGTGAAAGTGTATCTAACTGTCCATGCCTAGGTCAGTCCTGTCTTCTAATTGTGTAAGACGAATTATGAATAACAGATCCTTTTCATCTTCAATAATGTAACAATCTCTGGCATCCACCAAGATTCATCAATTATTAGAAGAAACTTCATAGGTTGAACAGCAAAAAATGTCTACTACAAGTAGTTAAATTTTTAAAAATGGTGCTTAGGGAAAAGGGTATTCCAGGAAGAAAAAGAGAAAAGAAAGTAAACAAATTTAGGGAGATGAATGTAAGGCATATCTGAAACTCCTGATAGAATACTTTAGAGGTTCATTGTGCTTATACTATACATTGAGATATAAGGCAAGAATGACTTTTCTGAACCAAATTTGGGCATTCTTGATCTTAAATGCCAAGAGAAGAAATTATGAAGACTCTTTCATTCGTGATTATTCTAATCTTGTTTGGAATTGCAAAAACACATCCATTGAGGAGAAAGTGTTAATGGATGAAGTGTCATGAATGAGTAACAGCTTAAATAACAGGGCCAGTATCAAAAACCAAACCTGCCAACAACACCAATTTGATACATAAAAAATTTTCTAGTAATATTATATATTAATAACAACAAGTTATCAAAATTTAGCCCAATTTTGTGACAATCCAACCATTTTATTCAGTTTCTACATTATCTTTGAGGACCAAGAAAGAGTAAGCAAAATTTCTAGAGCCTAGACAATGATAAAATAAAAGTTAAAATACTTTCTACCTCATATCTTCCTTTCTCACATGCTTAATAATATAGCCATATAGAAGTATAAAGAGTTTTATTTCAATTTCTTTGAAAAAAAATGACCATCATGGTGCAGAGAAATGAACCTAATATACAAAATATGCTGAAATAATGGCTTAGATGACTGACTACATTGAAAGATTTATTAAAATGTGGTCTTTAATATTATTGCCTAAAATGAAATAACTATTATTATTGATTAAACTTACAATGTGGCATAACATATTAGTTTGTTTCTTTTTTATTTTTAATTGAGCAATTCAAAGGGAAATCATGACCTCATTGCAATAACTATATAATTCAAATTAATGGCATCAACAAGATCTGAACTTTTCTTGAAATTAAGAAGTAATTTGATATATTCCATTATACAACAACTTTGGCAGTATATATATTGTCAAAATTAAGAGTCCATTGCTCAGCTTTTCTCAGGGAGAATGGATTTTTCAATTCAATAGAAAGTTTAAACTAGAAGTTATAATCAAATATTTTAATTTCCCTTCACTGCACCATGAGTATCCAAAAAAACCAAAAAGGATGTTTGGCAATCATAGTGATACAAACTCTTACTGATATACAATGAGAAACATAATAAAAGTAATTCCTAGCCTTCATAATTACTTTAAAGGCTACTACACAAAGTATTTTATATATAAATTTGTGAAAGAATTGCGCTCCAAAAAAAAGGGCTTTATTTGGCAGCAAGTGTTTTCATTCAGTTGTCAACATTTACAAATCGGAACATTTTACAGAAATGCATGAAATTCCAGTGTCTTTTTGAAGAATTTAAAGACCAGGAAAACTGGGCTTAATTTCGCACCTCGAGATAGTCAATTAAAGCACTGAAGCTTAGTAGTAGAGCCTCCTCTTGGAGTACATTCACTTTATCACACTCCAGGCCACACCCCACTCCAACCTTACCATGAAGACAAGTGTTAACTGCCATTTACTAACTCTTTCCTCCTCACTGTTTTGCTTCCACTTCACCTGCCTGGCCCTGTAGGCACACATGCTTTTGATGCATGCACTACTAGATGAATAATAGGGATTCTGCTTCTCAGAAGCTGCAGCAGTGCACTGTCTCTGTTTTAGAGGAATTTACTCCCATCGGATAGCCTTTTCAGGAGAAGATATAATAGTCAGAGTCAGCCAAAAAGAGAGATTTAAGCTTTTGGAAGTGAGCAAAGAAGTGTGATCCCTGTTGATTGGGTAAAGAATGAACTGGAATGCTTTTAAGGTACTCTATTCTGTGCATGAAAGGCTCCAAGTGACCTGGAGGATGGTGTATTATTAGTTGCTGTGAATAAAAGCCCTCCAGAATCTTCCTTATCAATTTACCTTTAAACAGTTCCTTCTCTCTTGCCTCAGTATGAAGTGTGAATTCTGGTATTTTTAGAATTTCTCTTTCCATGAATGGTTACTCCAACAGGCTCTTTTGAAAAAATAGTACATTTAAAAGTTTTATGTAATTACAACCTGAGGTCCACTAGCACTGAGAGAAACTTTATAGTTAGAATGCCTTGCTGTTTGCACAGAAAAGCCCTATGGTTCACTGCTTGTCTGATACTTCAATTATTCGGTTGTAATCACATACTAAAGCAGATATTGATTTCCTAGGTATTCAAATTATATCCCTAATGGCAGGTACCAGTAAAAGGTTTTTTTTATCATTTTAAATGATATACAATTTAATGTAATGGGCTTGTTCTCATATATGGGTATATATTGGTGTATTTTTAAAAGTTATATTATAAAATCCTATCATAGGGATAATTTTTTAGACATATTTAGACTTTTTCTTGCAGGGGGTGTTCTTCTCACTGGCACATAAAAGGAATGGTACATTTTGAGACATTCATGAACGTAAACAGTTATTTTTTTCTCTTATAAGCAGTCCATACATATTATTTTTATTTTTGTATTTTATAAAAGGTTTTTGATTATAGAGTTTCCAGGCACACATAAAATATAAAAATGAAGAGTATTAGGAAATGAATAGAAGTTTCCCTTACACAATTTTGTTATTGAACTATTTTCTTTCCCAATATACTATGGAAATTGCAGGTGTAGATATTTAAAGCTGTTCCTATCTGAAAATGAACTACTTTATTAGATATCATAATAGTGTTTGAATATTCCTCTAAACAACTCATGATGAGAAACAAAAACATTCTGACTATTCTTTCACAAATTTAGCTTTATTTTTTTTCTATCATCAAAGAGAATGATATCTTTTCTCCACATGTTGCAAAAGCTGAGACATAAAAATAATACTTATTAAATATAGAAAGAAACAATTTCTTATTGTTGTCATAGGTAAAGGTAGCTGGTTTGAGTCAGAACACACAGGCTACACCACAAGGGAGTGGCACTGATACATGCCTAAATATTTAAGCCTATAATAGGTAGAGAAGATAGAAAATTAAGTGTTTTGGAACTTACTGGAATGGGCCATTCTTCTCATCTGGGAAGAGTTTCAACTAAATCCTTCTGGTACTTAAATTAATGCATTGTCCAGAAATAAGGGTCTTCTAAAGTTTTGTCCACTTCCACATAATGAAACTCTGTAAGAGTTTTGCAATTAGTTAATAAAATGTTGCTTTACCTTCTTTAATTGTCAGAATTCTAAAGGCATAAAAGCATGTTCAGATATGAATACTTAATAATTAAATCCTTGTTCAATTTTTTTTTCTTAAGGATTTGCTCAATCTATTCGAGTTATTTATTTTAAAATGTTACCATAGTTATCTTGACATTACATTAGAAATAGAGTAAAAATTATTTCCTTTGATTAAACAATAATAGAAATCAGGATTATAATTTTGATTCTATTCTTGTGTGTCCCATTAAACATTTCATATACAATCAATATAATTAAGATGATTTTAGAAAGTTGTTTACATAATTTATAAGGGGAGTGAATACCAAATTGAATGTGTTGTCTTGCATTTACAGAAGTAGATGGATAGATAAAATGATAGATAGATAGAAGTGACATTTATCTCTCCAGAAAAGATATATTATCTATCATATAACCTGACCAGGTAGAAATTGTTCCATTAATGCCTGTCATCTCAAGGTTCTCTAATTATATGGAACCATGAATGAAGAACATTTGCCTCTAAAACTAATTCTCAAGAGTTACATTAAGAAAGAATTCTATAATCAGTTTCATAGTGTATTATTTTGAATTGTTTTTAAAAATTGAGAACAAAAAATGATTTAAAAAACCTATGCACATGAGTTTATTAAACATAGGGTTTGCATACACAAAAACACAAAATCAAGTGTACAATGAAGTGAGCAGCAGTGTCCTACTGATCAAACCTAATTATAACTCAAGCTATCTCCTTCTCTCATTTTGTTTACAAATTTTATTTTTAAAATGTGTGATGTGAAGAAAAACACAAAGGATTTGGCAGTACTCTAAGGTGTGTTAGAATCTCGTTCCAACTCACCTGTTGTATGACACTTAACAAATATTTAACTTTTAAAATAGCTGAGTTTCATCATCAATAAGATAATTATGATCATTAAGCACATTCCCTAACAGTTCTCAACATTTGTTAACTGACACTTACTGCAGGTTTCAAAATAATGACCAGACTATGAGAGTTTGCTTAGTAAATACTTGTTGAAGGACCAAACAAGTTTTAAAAAACAGTCACACTTTGTTGCAATGTTATTTCAAACTCATAAAACAAACACAAAGTGCTTAAATTGTTCCAGGTGTCATTTAGATTTCTTTGAATTCCAAATTTAACTTCTGAAAAAAAGTAGAGTTCAGAAGTTAAATTGCAATTTAAACCTCCTTGACCTGTTTTTCTTCCTTCTGTCCAGATGAATAAAATGTTCACAATTCTCTATCCTTCTGCATATCTTCTTCAATAGATAGGAAAATCCCATGATAACCCCATAATTGATATATTATCCAGAACATTTATTGCTATCCAAGCTGAAGTAGCTGCCTATACTACTGTAAAGCATACTTGATAATGTCACTCACATTCCTTCAGAGAACACATTACTATAAAAAATGATCTTCTTGAAGGGCTTTTTCATTTATTTTCTTTTTCCCCATCAGGATAGTTAACATCATAACCAGCAGAGGCTGTTTCTCTTTGGGGCCTAGAGTAGTACTTGACCTAAATAAACCTACGTTTTCTATTTATTTCCTTAGAACTATTTTACAGATATTTTTGTTGTTGTTGTTTGCTTGTTATTATCATTGGAAAGGATATATATGAACAAAGAATATAAAAGAACTGACAATCTGTACTCTTTACAAATTTGATATATACAATTTATGTAAAGAAAGTATTTGTCTTATCTACCACATGTGGATGCATATCTCATCAACATCTTTGGCAGCAAAATATTGGAAGCACACAGAACCATCTGGGAAATGTAAGAGCCAATTAGGGTCTACCCTTTTTATGGGAATGCACTTGTATTGTGATCTCCATTATTTTTTCAGTGCTTAATAAGCTGTCTGGCATATACCTGGCACCAAATCTCTTTTATCAAGTGAATGGCCAAGTTTGATAAGTCCAAAGATGCTATGAGTTTATAAAAAGTAAAATTCTAGTGAGATTCCTGAGGGGCAGAAGTCAAATAAATGTGAACTGGGGGAAAGGGTCCTAAGAACAAGGTAACCCTCACTTTCTATCTTCATAAAACCCTCATTAATTAACATAAGCTATGGAATGCTGTTGTGTTGATAGTAAGGAAATCACACTGGAAAGGGATAGGACAAGATGCAATATTGCAAAAGCTTAATCTATACATAAAAACTTTGTTATATCAAATGAATTTGAGGTATTACATCTCCTATTTCACTTCCAAGTTGTTCATGTTAAACAGATTGCTAAGAATCGACTTGAGTATTGGTCTTTATTCTTTCTAGTTCAACTAAAAAATTCTATGGATTAAGATGACTAGAGAGGAAGTATCCTGAAATATTAGCATCCTGGCCTAAAATTTATTCTGTTTTTTAGAGACATATTTCCTGGCTAAAACTTGAACAACTTTTTTTTTTCCAGTTATATTAAGGAATGATATTTTGAGCATATTATACCACTGAACTCACCTGTAGCTGTTGATACTAGAAACTTATTTCATTATCGATAACATTGACAAAGCAGAATATGTGCCATTAATATTTACTGGATTGTCAACAAAAACTTGAATTTCAGTTCAAACTCATAATCAAGATGATTGCTACCTTCAGCAACACTGAAGTTGTTAAGATGTGCAGTGCATAGAGCAATAGTCTCTAAGATTGACGAGATATCAAACATTAGCCTTGGCAGTTAACCAAACTTAGATGATGTTTATCACAAATATAGCATAAGGTACCCACACTCATTACTGCTCTAGAACCAACTAGTACATTATATAGACATAAAATTTAGTAGAATTTGGCCATAAGGCTCTAAATATGAAACTGTCTTGACTGATACATTCGAATTAGAGTGAGGGAGAGAGAGGGAGAAAGAAAAAAATGAAAGTTTGAGGGAAAAGCCAATATCAAAACCAAAATAAAGGCATTAAAAGAAAACTACAGACTGTTATCTCTTATGAACACAGACAAAAATCTTCAATAGTATATCATACAACATGAACAAGTGGGATTTATTGCAAATATTCAAGGCTGTTACAACTTTTGAAATCAATCAATAAAATCAACCACATTCAGGCTGATCAAGAAAAAATTATATAATCATATCAAATTAAAACAGAAATGAGCATTTGACAAAATCTAACACTCTATAATGATAAACTGATAAAAATTAGAAGAGAGGTAAATTTCTTCTTCTTAATTAAGAATATCTACAAATCATTTAGCTCATTTCATACTTAATGATGAGTGGCTAGACCCTTACCCCCTAAATTAATTCAACATGGTACTGGAAGTTCTAGCTAATGCAATAAGAAAAATGAAATAAAATAAATGGTCTACAGATTGGTAAGGAAGAAATAAAACTTTATTCACAGATATGTGAAGGTCTTTCCCACATAAAGAATATCTGTCATTAGTGTGGAACATTTATTACAATTGATGAACATATATTGACGCATTGCTACTAAACATGGATTACAGTTTACTTTATAGTTTACACTTTGTCCTGCACAATTTTGTTGGTTATGACAACATATACAATGGCCTGTATAAGATTTCTTCCATTGCTACAATAATAATGTCTGTAGAAGAACAAAAAGTCCACGTTAGTCCATTATTCATTCCCCAGTCTTGAGGATTTTGGGGTGGTGATGTCCACTCTGCTTCTAATTGAGAAGGAGCTTAGATCCCATGGGGCAGATGGATGGAACTATCTTGCTTGCAGTTGCAGACACTGTTCCTTGGGATGGATGTTATCCATAATCATCTCCTTGATAGTTGCCCTGGGTGAGTTCAATGAACTGTAAAGTAGGTGTTGCAACTCTGCTGAAATTCAGGGCTCAACTGGCACATTTGATTTAAGTTTCCAGGACATCAAATTTTTTTATTTTTATTTTTTTTTAATTTTATTGTTTTTTTAAAAAAAATATTTCATTTTCTTATCAATTTTATTTGATTGTTTTGTTGGCTTCATTTTTTAAGAGATTTTGGATCACAGAAAGGTCACAACAGTAGCAGGGGAGGATGACTGGTGCTGGGTGTCAGTGATGTGGGGGATGCATGGGAAGGGGTTCACTTGGGGCATGCCCCTAAGGCATATGGATGCGTTCAAGTGTTCATGGGGAAGTGTCTCTGTGGCTGGAGAGCCACACAATAACTGAAAGAACATGGATTTCCAATCCTGGGGAGTTGCGCTACATTCTCTAACAGGACAGCAAGAATCCCCCTATTGCAAGGGTGATGCCTAGTGGAGGAAGACAGACCATTACACCAGGTTCTTGATATTGATGATTGTACTTAAGAATCTTTCCTTGTGAAATTGAAACAGACTAGTAGTATATATTGCCTAAGAGTTACCTCCTGAATGCATCCTTGTTGCTCAAATGTGGCCTCTCTCTAAGCCAAACTCAGCATATAAACATACTACCTTCCCCCACCCTGGTGTGGGACATGATTCCCAGGGATGAGCCTCCCAGGCATTGAGGGATTATTACCAAGTGCCAACTAGTAATGCATCTGGAAAATGACCTTCACCAAAAAGCAAGTGGTAAATACAAATGAGTTTTGATGGTTAAGAGATTTCAAAGTGAGTCATTCCAGAAGGAGGTTACCCTTATGCACATCTCAGCAGGAACTCATTGACTATCACAGTAAACAATGCCTCAAATAGCAGGGATCCTGAGGGCTTTACAGACATCCAGAAACTATAAGCAGGGCAGACAGCTCAAGAATTTGGCACCCTGTCAGTGGGCCTTACTTTGGAATTTATGCCCCCCAGTGTAACAGAGTTAGATTCATTTATAGGTCCTCTACACATGGCTCTTCTGCCCCTTTTATTTGAACTTATAATTTGCACTAAAAACATTCTTCTAAAGACAAAGCAAATTAACAAAAACCTAAACATGTTACAATATTAATTAACCTTA
This sequence comes from Cabassous unicinctus, assembly GCA_029593785.1. Lineage (NCBI taxonomy): Eukaryota > Metazoa > Chordata > Mammalia > Cingulata > Chlamyphoridae > Cabassous > Cabassous unicinctus. The sequence continues at coordinate 17,766 of JAQZBX010006931.1, read as the reverse complement.
TTTTCTAAAGCAGTATTATCGTTATCGATTAATACATCCCTCTATTTTATATGAATTAGTTCTATCATTATAGAATGAAAAGTTTATATATTTTATTTTTGAAGGTTTTTCATTTCTTTTAAATTTATTTTTATACCTTTAAAAATATTTAATTCCCTCTGGTGTTCATTTAATGATTTACATAGAAGGCATGCTGTGCAGACAGAACAAGTTGTATTACAATTTTCATTTCTCTCTAATTAATTTTAAAACTAGAGACAGCAGCAAATTCATCAATCAAGATGCTGGAATGATTTTTCAGGCTTACATAGGCACATAAGGATATCATTATGGAGGTTTGAATCATTTCCCTTCAGTATAAAAACGGATGCAAATCATTGGCTTGCCAAATTTTAAGACAGAGTTAGACAAGAACAAAAGTATCAAAAAGTAGAAATGTTTATTTCTCTTTTTATATATCTTAATAACTTATTAAACTACCTTGTTGAACTAGTGCCTTGTTATTACTAGTTATACTACTATTAATCCAAATTAATTTAATATGCTAATTATAGATACATATATTTCTCTAAAATAACAGTGGACATGAACGTTGTTTGTTTTATCCTTGGAGAGCAAGGATAGAACTCTTGAGAGTCTTCCTTGGTACACAGTGTCTTCTTCATGATGGTTCACCATGGACCTGTGAAATCCTTATCTCATATTCTCCTCCAGCTACTGCTGAATTGTTCATAGAGCACGGGACACAAAGGTCCTGACTCTAGCTGATTTCAGTGGTGAACAAACAAAGCAAACAAATAAAACTGGACTGATTTCTTTCAATAACATTACTAATCAAGTAATGTAATCTCTAATGGAAAATAAATTTGAAGAGCTATGTAAAACTGTATTTGAGAAGCAGAGAAAATTCATCTGCAGAAAGAGATATATGTATGATATCAATCCAACAATAGAAGCAGAAACAAGAAATAACATACCCTCAGGTAAAGTGACCTAAGCTTTTGATTTCCCACAGCTCATGTCTAGTTCCTTGAAAGTTTCAATTTTCTTACTGCACCTGGCTTCTGTGAGATGTCATTTTATCCTTCCAATTAATTTCTCTTTTTACATCGTAAGTTTTGAGAATTTTCTTAAAAGAAAATTAACTTGAATATTTATTTGTTCTCCTCATTAAATAATTAATTAATGATGAAGTAATTAAAAGACACTTTTATATATTTTTGCTCAATTTTTGTCTCGTAAAAGAAGATGGTTTATTTTACTAATATCATTCTTGACTAGAATCCCAAAGGCGTACAAAAACTGTCAATTGGTCATGGGATCACATTAAGAGTAAAGCATGAAAGTTACAGGCCTACAGTAATCTGTTCCTTAGATCTTAAGAATTGTCCCAGTTCCATACACTCCCTCAGGCCCAGATATATATTAGAAAAAGATCCCAATTTCTTTTCATTTAAGCTATTCTGCATAATTTATTTTGCTTCCAAACAGAGGTGGCCTGAGACAACAGACTAAGAAATGTTTTTTCTTTTATCTATGTGATAATAGGTAGCTTTAAACTTTATTCTTAGCCTCAATTTTTTTAAAAAATGGAGATACAGGGTTGCATGAGTATTAAATGAGGTATTGTATTTAAAGCACCTAGCATAGTATCTGGTCCTTATGGCTGCTAAAATATCATAATTGTTGTTCTAATTATTATGGTTATGACCCAAAATTAAGTCAGTTACAAAGAGTGGAATAAAGTGTGAAAGTAAATAGAAGAGAACAATTCTGTAAAGGGAATCAGATACAACTTAATAAAAGATGATCACAATCCTTCGGACTTTTGGCTGATGAATGGAATTTTACTAGATAGAGAAAATGAGTAAGGGCATTTCAAGATGAAGGGATTATATGGGCCAAGGCCTAGAATTATAAACACCAATGATATGTTATTTAAGCAGTTAAGACTTTGACATGGAGCCCAGTGCGATTAATGATGTGGCTCGATGGGAAGTTTGGACCCCAGAGATTTATTTCCAAGGTTGATTCTTCCTTAAGGTTTTAATTTCCTTCTTTCCTGTATCTCTACAAAATCATCTCTATCAATGATTTTCTCTCTTTCTTCTATCCTGAGCATTCAAGACATAACTTTCCAAAATGAGTTATTTCTATTTTTTAGACTAAAATGCTTATTTTTCCCCAATTAACTAATTCTACAGAATTGTTCTCTCAGCAATCTATCTCCTCTCTTCTCTTCTTCTCATTCTCCAAAAGAGTTATCTACACTCACTGTATTCACTCTTTTTGTTTGCTTAGTTGTTTACAAAGCTTCATTCTTGACTCATTTTTAGTCTGATTTCTACTCCTCAAATAGCCCAATGTCACAAATAAGATGACAGGTTTGGAAATTAGACACATCTATTTTCAAACACTGCAATTTACTAGATAGATGATCATGGAAAGGCTTGTCAATCACTTAGTCCAGTTTCCTTATCTGAAAAGCCATTGATATCAGCTACCCTGTGTCCTTAGTGTGATGATGAGAGGACCTAGCCTATATAAGATAACTAGCATGGTGGCTGGCACAGATTGAGTGTTCAACATGTATTTATTCTTTTCACTTATTGTTTCTTCCATAGAATTCAATAATTATTGCTCAGATTCAGTCTTACGTAACTTTCTGCCTATACAATCCTTTCCCTAGACCTCTTTTGCCGCTTGGTTTTAATGAATCTGAAGTCTCCTTTAATTTTTACTAACTTCTTTCTTCCTCTCCAGAATCATGCTTCCAGAATCTTCTCTTTATATTTTCTTTTGGCAATCTTAGTCAGATCAGTATATTAATCTAATACTTCTATACTAATGTCTCCCAAATTTATGATTATGTCTTTATAATTCCATGTGTGAACTCTGTCTTGATCACTATTACCAGGTATATCCAAAATATGAATACCTGAATTCATTAACAACCCTTCATGAAACATACATGCAATATGCACACTTAGTCTGTTCTTTCCCCTTTATCCCTAACCACTACTTTAACTCTTGGTTTCCATATTGATGTTATATTCACATTCCCATCTTCTGGTTGACAAAATGACAGAATAACAGCCTCAAAATGTCTATGTCCTAATCCCCAGAAACTGAAAATGTTACTTTACATAGCAAAAGTCGCTGTCAGAAGTGCTTATATTAAGAATCTTGAGATGGGAAGATTATTCTGGATTATGTGGGTGGGTCTAATATAATCAGGATAGTCCTTATAAGTGGAAGGCAAGAGGCTCAGATTTAGAGCGGAGATATGGTAATGTTATAAGAGGTTGGAGTAATGTGATTTGAAGATGGAGGAAGGGATGCAAGGGCACTACAGAATCTGAAAAAGGCAAGGAAACAGATTCTCATCCTTGAGCGTCCAGAAGGAACATAGCTCTGCTAACACTTTGGATTTGGCCTGAAGGATGCATTTAAGACCTGCCCTAAAGAGCTATGAGATAATAAATCTGTGTTATCTTATGCCACAAATTTTATAATAAGTTGTTATATGAGCAATAGAAAACTAATATGAATACTGTCTTAGTTTATCAGGGATGCTATAAAACAAGTTGGCTTAAAAACAGGACTTTATTGGCACAAGGTTTTGAAGGCTGGAAATCCAAAATTAAGGTCTTGACAGGTCATTTCTTCTGGAGTCTGCAGCATTCTTATGCTGGCTTGCAGCACTATTTGGGGTTCCTCCATTACATGGTGATCTGCTCATTCTTTGGCTTCTTCTGACTTCTGTCTTCTACAGACTTCTGGCCTCGAACTTAATTCTGGCTTCTACTGGCTGACTGTGTCCACATTTCTTCTCTTTATAAGACCTCCAGTCATATGGATTAAGGTCCATCTTCATTAAGTTTGGCCTCATCTAAAAGGATCTTTCAAGATCCTTTTCATGAATGAATCCATATCTTAACTAATAATAACACCTTCAAAGGTCCTAATTATAAATGTGATCATATCCACAGGAATGTGGATTAATATTTGAACATACCTTTTGTAGGGTACATGATTCAATCCCCAATATATAGTGTGTTGCTTTGAGTTTTTTATGTGGACCACAGAAAATTGTGTTCTTAAATGGAAGCTTTTGTGAACCTTTGATCAGATTAGGTCAGTTAAGGGACATTTGATTAGATTGTTCCAGGAGAGCATAGCTCAGGGTGGGTCTTAATCTGCATACTGGAGTCCTTTATAAATGGAGGAATAATGAGCTACAGACACTAAAGAAGCAGCAATCTTCATTAGTTGATGAACCCAGGAGAGAGAAGAGTCACTAATGAAACAGAGCAAAGCTGAAGCAACAAGGCCTGGAGGAGAAAGCAGAGACTGGCAGAGCTACCACTGTGCCTTGTCACGTGTCAGAAGTCCCAGATAATGGCAACTGATCTTCATGGAAAGAGCGTCTTCTGAGGCCTTGATTTGGACATTTTCAAAGTCTCAGAACTGTAAGTTTTTAACCTAATAACTTCCCGTTATAAAAGCCAACACATTTCTCGTATATTGCTTCCAGCAGCTTTTAGCAAAATAAAACATAGTTACACAGAAACCAAGATATTCTGAAATTACTTCTATTAATGGGTATGTACCTTTTCTTTTAAAATGCCATTAGATTGCCTTATTTGATGACTGATCTATTCCAAATATTGCCTCAACTCCATCATTAAATTCCATCAATGCATCAATTGCACTGCAACCAGTTCATTTACCAAAAACATTTGTATTGCAATTAATGGACCTTCTACTATTTTCCAAGAGCAATGTTTCTCAAAGTGTAATGTGCAAGCAACTGATAAAAGTTTTTTTTTCCTATTACAAAACTTGGGTAGCTTTATGGATTATTAGAATTTTTTATTTTAATAGACAAATAATCATTTCTAATTATTTATAATTAGTATGAAGTAAACTCCTGGCAGTATAGGTTCCCCGAGTTTTAAACCAGACCTTATAATCAGAAGGTGAAGGTGAAGGTGCTTCTCTATTTGTAACAAGTTTCTCAGTTGCATTTTATGATCAGGGAGCTTTGATAGACTGAAATGTTAAGACCCTTTACTTCTCTAGCAATTGTATCTACTTTTTAGATATCTAATTTCTACCTCAAATATCAATTACCCTCCTCAAGAGTCATACAAATAGAAAACATGGAAGATTTTCCAAACTTGAAATTTTTAAAGTAAATAGAATGAAGCATCATTATTTATTTATTTTTTTTTAAAAAAAAGATTTATTTATTTATTTATCCCCCCCTTGCTGCTTGTGTTTGCTGTGTCCATTCGCTGTGTGTTTTCTCCGTGTCTGCTTATCTCCCCCCTGCTGTGAGGTCCCGCTGCATCAGCCCTCCACACTGCGCGGGCCGGCCTGCTCTCACAAGGAGGCCCCGGGAAGCGAACCCGGGGCCTCCCATACAGTAAATGGGAGCTCTATCGATTGAGCCACACCCACTTCCCCATTATTTATTTTTCTATTCCCCATTTTGAAAAGAAAATTATGATTACAATAATAATCTCTCTTTAGTCAAGTGAAATAAACAAATTATTTTGCAGATTGGAGGGCTTACACAAATTTTGATTAATCTTAATTAAGTTATGATGTATTCATTCACTAATAGTTATAATGATGTATCAAATATTGTGATGGTTAGGTTAATGTGTCAACTTGGCCAGGTAATTGTGCTCCATTGTTTGGTCAAACAAACACTGGGCAAATTATAATACAAGAACAGGTATGGATTTTAATCATCAGTGAGTTGATTGCATAGATAGCTAATTATATCACAGTCAACCAAGGAGAATTCCATCAGCAATGAATGATGTTTTATCCAATCTATTGAATGCCTTAAAAGGGAAAGTGATTTCAGTATTTAGAGAGAATTTTACAGCTAGACTTCAGACAGCTAATGTCTCCTGGGAACTCATCAAGGACTTTCATCTGAGTCCCTGGCTTGCAGCCCACCTGTGGAATTTGGACTTGTGCATCCCCATGGTCATGTGAGAGAATTTTATAAAACTCATACTATTTACATATATCTCTTGTCAATTCTGTTTCCCTAGAGAACCATGACTAATACAGCTAGGTACCAGAAATGAGGTTTCTGAGAAATAGAACTTTAAACATGGGATTTCTGAAGTGGTTCTGGGAGTTTGGCAATTGGCTCTCTAACTGGACTCAAGGGTACTAATGACTCCTTTTCCAATAATCAAGAGGCTACTAACAGTCCATGGCATGAATTGGCAATGGAGATACGCAAAATATCACCACTGGATTCCCCTACTTCCATGCTTATAAGAGGCAAGGATCTGGGTGAGATTGTTTTCAATACCTTAAGAGAGTTTTGTGGAAACAAAAGGTGCGATGATGTTGGCTGGCTTCTCCTAGATACTCTGGATACAGTTACAAAAGAAAGGGATGAGCTAAAGTCTTCAACTTTGCAACTTAAATGCTGCATGAGTGGTATGAAATTTTCTACATGTGCTCTGAAAGAAAATCTTGTCAAACTTGAGATCTTTGAAAACCAGACTCAGAGTCTCATTATACGAATAGCAGAGTTACAAAAAAACCTAAAATCTCAACCTCACAGGGTGTCTGCTGTTAAAGTGAAGGCATTGATTGGAAAGAAGTGTAACCCTGAGGATTGGGATGGAGACATATGGGATGATGATGATATCGGTGGGGAGATTGGAACTCTAAATTCTGCTGAGACTTTTCCAGTAACCTGTGATGGCTTGCCCTGTAGAGACCACAAAAAGTCAAGCTTGCACCACTCAGCCTCCAGCCTGCCCCAGGGAGTCTGTACCTTCTCCCAGCCCTGAGGCAGTCACCAGCCAAACTCTAGCATACACTACCAACCAACACCCTACCCTGAGGAATCTGCCTTCCAACCCCTGCAGGAAGAGATTAATCCTGTCTCACCAGATGAAAATGCAAAGGAATGCCCTTAGGTCATTAGATTGCAAGGCATTTCTAATCTTTCCCTTACCCACCCCCACTGCCCCTCTTCACTTCAAGACTTATTACTAGACTAAAATCACAAGCCCACAAAGGTGAAATACAAAGTGTGACACATGAGGAAGTATGCTATACTCTGAAAGAACTGCATGAGTTTTCCAAATTATATAGACAGAAATCAGGGGAATATGTGTGAGAATGGATACTAAAGGTACAGGTAAATGGTGGAAGGAATATTAAGTTGGATCTGCCTGAATTTATTGATATCGGCCCTCTAAGCAGTTCTGGATTCAGGACTGTGCCTCAAGGGTTTAGAAAGGCTTCTGTTAGTTTGGATGGCTGTCTGAAACATGGACCAAATGATAGCTTAGAATGTCTGAAGTTGAGATGTCTGATTTACTCTGGTAAACAGTAAAAGAAGGAATTCAAAGGCTTAGAGAGATTAGAATGCTAGAATGGATTTACCATTTAAGACCTGCCCACCAATCTCTGGAATGTCCAGAGGACACACCTTTAAACAGGAGTGTGAGGAATAAATTTATAAGACTAAATCCATCTTCTTGAAGAGTTCTGTGGTTGCTCTTCTCTGTAGGCCAGATAATACCATAGGAACTGGTGTAATGCAACTAGAATCCTTAAACATTATGGGGATGATCAGATCTCAGGCCTGTAAAAGTCAAGTAAGAGTAGTAAATCACCAAAGACAAAGTGGGTGTGGCTACCACAAGGAAAGGCAGGCTCAAAGCAGCAATCAAAAGAATCTGAGTTGCATAGAGCTATGGTGTTGGCTAATAGATCATGCAGCACTTAGAAGTGAAATACACAGGCAGTCTACTAAATTCCTTCTTGATCTGTATAAGGAGAAGAGTTCTAGTTCAAATGAACACAACCCTAACTCTTAATTACACACACAGAGAATCACGGCCCCTTAATCAGTTCCCAGATTTGAGACAGTTTACAGATCCAGAGCCCCTTGAATGAGGAGAAGGTCAAGTCTCCCTGGGGAAGGATAATATTACACTGCCAATATTTTATACTGTTAATCTTCCTCTGAGCTTTCTACAAGGAGACCTATGGCCTTTTACCAGAGTAACTGTGCATTTTGGAAAAGGAAATTATCAGACATTTTGGGGATTTTAGACACTAGCTTAGAAGTGACATTAATTTGAGGAGACCCAAAACATCACTGTGGTCCAGCAGTCAGAGTCGGGGCTTTTAGAGGTCAGGTGATTGAAGGAGTTTTAGTTCAGGTCCGACTCACAATGGGTCCAGTGCTTCCCTGGACCCATTCTTTGGTATTTCTCCAGTTCCAGAATGCATAATTGGAATAGACATATTCAGTAACTGGCAGAGTCTCCATATTGGATCCCTGACTTGTGGAAGGAGGGCTATCATCGTAGGAAAGGCCAAGTGGAAGACACTAGAACTGCCCCTGCCCCTACCTAACAAAATGTAAATCAAAAGCAATACTGGGTTCCTGGAGGGGTTGCAGAGATTAGTGCCAACATCAAGAATATGAAGGATGCAGGGTTGGTGATACCCATCACATCTCCATTCAACTCTAATATTTGGCCTGTGCAGAAAACAGATGGCTCTTGGAGGATGACAGTATATTATCATAAACTTAACCTGGCAGTGACTCTAATTTCAGATGCCATTCCCGATCTTGTATCATTGCTTGAGCAAATCAACACGTAGCCTGTAATCTGGTATGCAGCTATTGATCTGGGAAATGCTTTTTTCTCAGTTGTTATTAGTAAGGACCACCAGAAACAGTTTGCTTTCAGCTGGCAAGGACAGCAATATACTTTTATTGTCCTGCCTTAGGGGTATATGAACTCTCCAGTCCTATGTCATAATATTGTCTGGAGGGACCTTGATCACCTCTCCCTCCCACAGGACATCATGCTGGTCCATTATATTGATGGTATCAGTTGATAGGACCTAGTGAGCAAGAAGTAGCAAAGACTCTAAACTTATTGGTAAGGCATTTGCATGAGAGAGGATGGGCGATAAATCCAACAAAAATACAGGGACCTTCCACTTTGGTGAAAAATCTAGGTGTCCAGTGATGTTGGGCATGTCAAGATAGCCCTTCTAAAGTGAAGGATAAACTGTTGTATCTGGCAACTCCTATGACCAAAAAAGAGCAACAAGTCTTAGTTAGTCTCTTCAGATTTTGGAGACAACACATTCCCCATTTGGCTGTGCCACTCCAGCCCATTTACCAAGTGACCAGAAAAGCTGCAAGTTTTGAGTGTGGACGGGAACAAGAGGAGGCTCTGCAATAGGTACAGACTACTGTGCAAGCTGCACTGCCACTTAGGCCATATGATCCAGCAGATCCAATGGTGCTGGAAGTGTCATTGACAAAGAAAGATTTATCTGGGGGCTTTGGTAGGCCCGTATAAGAGGCTGTGTGTGCTCTAAATCAGTGTCCACTCTATGGTGCTGTTTCTCCCCTACCCAGGATTCATGGGCCCAGGAATCAAGGGGTAGAAATGGGAGTGGCACCACTTACTATTACCCCTAGTGATCCACTAGGAAAATTTTTGCTTCCTGCCCCTGCAACTTTAAGCTCTGCTGGTCTTCAGTTATGAGTTCCAAAAGGAGGAGTGCTCCCATTAGGGAACGCAACAGTGATACCACTGAACTAGAAGTTAAGATTGTCACCTGGCCACTTTGGGCTCCTCATGCCTCTGAATCAACAGGCAAAGAAGGGAATTACTGTACTGACTAGGGTGATTGATCCTGACTATCAAGGGGAAATAAGACTGCACCTGCACAGTGGAAGTAAAGAAGCGTTTGCCTGGAATACAGGAAATCCTCTGGGGCATCTCTTAGTACCCTGTGGTTAAGGTCAATGGAAAATTGCAACAACCCAATCCAAGCAGGACTCACAATTGCCAGAATCTTCAGGAATGAAAGTTCTGGTCACCCCACCAGGCAAAGAACCACAGCCAACTGAAGTGCTTGCTGAGGGTAACAGGAACATGGAATGGGTAGTGGAAGAAAGTAGTGATAAATATCAACTTCAACCACGTGCCCAGTTACAGAAACAAGGACTGTAATGATCATCAATATTTCTTTCTTGTTTTGTTATGAGTATGACTGTATATGTACATAAAATCAATATCTTTATATATCTTTATTTTCTTCCCTACTTGTTCCCTTATCCTATGACATAAGTTGTATTCGTTTCATGTCCTAACATTTAAGGGTGTCAAATTTAAGAGTGAATAATACCCAAGGACTTGCAGCCTATTCTGAAGGAAATTAATGTTTTCCTGATTGTACGCAGATAGTTGAATATTGTTAGGCAGAAATATATATATATATGTATGTCTGTTACTGTTTCTATTTAGAGACTAAGTATGGTTTATGATCATGTGTATGGCTGCCAAGTTGACAAGGGTTGGACTGTGATGGTTGGCTAATGTGTCAGCTTTTCCAGGTAATTATGCCCAGTTGTTTGGTCAAGCAAGCACTGGGCTAATTATAATACAAGAACAGGTACGGATTTCATCATCAGTGAGTTGATTGCATAGATGGCTGATTACATCTATAATTAACCAAGAAGATTGCTGTCATCAATCAGTGATGTTTTATCCAATCAGTTGAATGCCTTAAAAGGGGAAGTGATTTCAGCATTAAGAGAGCATTTTCTAGCTCGACTTTGGGCAGTAAATATCTCCTGAGAATTCATCAAGGACCTTCATCTGAGCCCCTGGTTTGCAGCCTGCCTGTGGAATTTGGACTTGTGCATCCCCACGGTCATGTGAATAATTTTATAAAATCTCATACTACATATAGATATGTCCTGTAGATTCTGTTTCCCTAGAGAACCCTGAATAATATAAATATGAATCAAAACCAGAGAGGTATGGAATATCACCTCCAACAAACATTTTAACACATAGTGTTATTAACTGAAAAGTTTTCAAGGATTATGAATTTTTTTGAAAAGAGAAATGTGTTTTTCTGTTTTAATCAGAAAAAGTGCTCAACATATTTCAAATGCATTGCATTTTAAAACTTGCAATACTTATTTTTTTCTATTTTAAATCAAGCAAAACTCTCCCCTTTTGCTGCAGGAGTAATATTTTGCCGTTGTTGAGAATTAGGAATGCATTCTCCATATAAAAAATTTGGTATAAATCAGGTTTCTAAGGTTTACTAGGCATCTCCATAAAAGATTACAGATCTTGAATCATCAGTAAAATATGAAATGTAAAAGTAATCATAAACATATTTTTAAATAACAAATTTAATTAAAACTGAAAATCTGCTGATGAACTAGTTTTTCACACTTATCATGAATGTTGATACTAAAGGAAAAGCAATTTTAATTAGGAAAAGATGAGATGCAAGATGAAGATTTTTAAAGGGGACTTCTGGGCATTTTCAATGGCCTCAGAAGTTGATGGCTCTGGTACTTTTTAATTCCTAATTCCATTTCTAGATTTAGAATTGCTTTTCTTTATGTAGCACTTCTCACATACTTTTCAACAATAAGTGATGAGATAAAGATAAGAAGGACTGCTTGAGTGTATAGGAATTTTATTGAAAGGAAAACTGAGGATTCATTTTTATTTAAGCAAATACCAGGATCATCCTATTGCCATGCTTGACTTGATCCCATTAAATAAAAAAGAGGCAACAAAATTGTTTTCTCCTTATATATGTGTTTCTTCCTTCTTTCTTTGCTGCTTCTTTTGATTTCTTTCTTTCATTCTATATTGATTGATTGCATTGTTTTGCTCTCTGTGTAATGAATAATAAACGTGTTTTTAAACCAACAGAACAGGGTTCTGCAATTCACCAGCTGTATATGTTTTGAAAAAGTTACATAATGTCTCAGAATAAGGTTCCTCATATTTTAAGTGAAATAAAATCTGTCTTTGAGTGTTAATGTGCAGATTAAATAAGGTAATAACCTAATATAGTTGGGCCTATAAATTCATCCAAATAAATTTACTATTTATTAATATGACTCTCTTATTTCCACTTCTGAGATAGTCTTTGCTTCTCCTTATGGTTTTACAGCACACCAAACTGAAATAAGTGAAAACTGAAGCTTTCACCAAGGTTCTTAAAAATGCAGAAATTTGGGTGTCTAGAAAAAACTGTAGTGGCCCTAAAATTTTTTTTTCACCATAAAAGTTGATTTTCAAAGACTCCTCACCCAGGGCCCTGTAGAGTGAAAAAAAATATTTTTTAGAGGATCTTCTTTCTCAACTCTTAATGCCCAATCTTCACAATTTTATGTAGATCAATGTGGGATATAAGCATGCTTACAAATGAAACACTTTTTAAGTTTAAGACTTCCCTGCATTGGTGGACAATGCATCAAGTAATTCAGGAACAGACATTTGTGATATTTTGATTGTTTCCTATTCACCTATTGGTGAGGGAGAGATTCCAGTACTAGGGATATGGGAAATGAGTGAACATGTGACACTCAACAGTAGACAAAAGAGACCCACAGCAATTTGTCATATATTTTCACAGCAGGAGGGGGAAAGACACCACCCAGGATGCAGGGCAATTGGAGAATGTTTGCATTCAAGGAAAGAATGAGCAATCAGGGGCTGAGGGAGGCAGGCTTTGTAGTTTCAAAAATAGCGACTGCCCCCTGATTCCCAGGGGAAAATGTAATGGACTTGTTTGAAGAATTACTTGGGTCAGCAAGGAACTGAATCCTACTGCTTACTCAATGCTACTCAAGGTTAAGTAGGAACTGGACTTGTTTTGGTAAGAGGGATTTTGGCCAGAGCAGTAGCAGAATGGAGAGGAGAACCTACAGTTAAGCCATTTGAGGCCCTCCCAAGTTCACCAGATGTCAAGGCAACACATAATATTGGACCTCAATTTTAGGCCTTACACCATATGAAAGGGAAAAAGTCCCAGGATTCATATGGTGAATTTCCACCAACCTAAGTGTCCAAAGCAAGGTTGTGTAAGGAGTCATCAGAGCAGGCATCTCTAATCTATATAACAATGGAGATATTTCCTCAGACATAAAACTGAAATGTATACGCCTAACGGTATTTCCTAAATTCAATTCACTCCTGTTAATTTTGAGTGCAATTACTTTTAGTCTTTAAAATATTGGAACTGCATTATTCTTAGAGCAAAATTATTTTAAACTCAACTAAGTCACTCTCACATTAAAGAGTGATCTTACTAGTTTGGAAAGAATATCAAAATGATCATTTTGTTCATTCCTTCTATTGCTAAAAAAATTAACAAAGCCTTTCAGTGAGTTTCTGTCAATCATTTAGCATTTTAAATAGATTATTTAAATGAAAGAGACGGTTTTTTTTTGTTTTAATTAGATGATTTGATACACCTCTAGTGATTTGGGATTAGCATCAACCTCTTTGTACTTTCTCTTTCCAAAAACATATGCTAATAAGTTCCCAGAAATATTGTAAAGATAAACTGAAACACTTTACATAAATGAAATGGAATATAAATGCAAATTAATAGCACTAATATGTGTTATAATTATATATAAACGCCTTCATTGTGAAGCACTGTCTTAAGTTTGGACACATCAGTGGGGGAAGATAAGGATGAAAGAGTTCACAGAAGGAAACCTATGATGGTTTAAGAAGAGGGAAACTTACACATACACAAAAAGAAAGTAGAGAAGCTAAGATTATTTAGCCTGGAAGAGATAGAGTGAATATAATTGAGTTACTTAAGCTCATGAAGGGTATAGTAAAAATTGATAAGCTCCTTTTTTATATGCTGTTCCATAATACAAGAAGGAGAGATCACTCAAAACTAATGGAAGGTTAATTTAAAAGGAACAAAAGGAAATACTTAATCTTCACGCAATATAAAGTCGAAACACGTAATTCAATACCATACCATTGGAGATTATAGAATAAAAATACTGTAGCTACATTTCAAAAATGGAAAAAATGGACACTTTCTAATGAAAGCAAATTTCAATATTAAAGGGAGAAAAATCAAAATTTATATCTAATGAAGTTAGATGATGGTCATCAGTATTTGTAATGTGGTTAATCCATCTCTCAATTAGGTAAAGAATTAGAAACCTGCCAAAGACCACTGAAATTTCCACATTCTTGAATCACATGCATCCTTTATTTTCAAGGAGAAAGCAGTGTACCTATAGATATGTGTACACCTCATCAAAACCATACCTCCTATTCATTTCACACTCTTTTCATTTTTCCACACTTAATGACCTGGATTCTTTTTATTAATTTACAATCTTATCTGTGTACATGACTTATGCTTTCATTAAATTACTGGAAACCCTGATTTAGAATCAAAATATTGTACATCAAAGTTTGAAGTTTGTGAACTTATTTTATATTGAAGAGTTGTGGGAATGATTTCAGGAAGTAGAAATTTTGATCTTATATTTTATGCTGTTTAAACATTATTAATGCTTAAAAATTAAAAATTGAATAATTTAGTAATTTCAACATGAATTTTTGGAAAAAGAGGATGGCATTTCAATCATTATTGATGCAATTTTATAGAAAACTCTTTCCATGTAAAGTCTGAAGACATTAAAAAATTGGGGGATCAATGAAAATATATGAAGCTGTATATAAGAAAGTTGTTCTAGAATACAGACATAAAGGGTACATATTTTTTGTTTTATTTCTATTTAAAACTCATAAAATTAGTTATTTTTGTTAGTGAATACTGCTTCTAAAATGGTTTGAAAACATAAGCTTGTCATGTTTTGTGAAAGATTATGGTTTTACTAAAACAAATGTTTGCTTTGGAAAAAAAAAAAAATAGCCACACTTACTTTTGTTTTTCCTACTGGTGAGACTGACAGGACAAGGATCAGTCCATTTTTATTTGCTTCTCTGCTTCTTTCCTAGGCAGCTTCCTGATGTTAGAAATTATAGGTTCCTGGAACAATCCAATAGATCTGTTTTAATTGAAAGTTGATGTCATTTTAACACCTCAAGATTTAGTGACCAAGGATTTTGCTTAAATGGGAACTTGAATACTTCTTCTATTGGGCAGATATTTTAGGACTTTCAAACTGTTAAAAATTTCAAACCCAAGTATCTGATAGCTGTGACTTTGTCATATCTTCCAATAACTAAAGCCAAGAAATAAGGAATAAATATGGTTACATATTTATTGAATCTTAAATGTAGAAAATGTGAGAGGATGATAGGATAAGCTGAGCAAAGTGGTATGCAATATGGAAGTGAGGGTATGTCTTGTTTTTATTTTTATTTCAGTTAAGAGGTTTGAATGCAATAAGTATAGCCTTTAATCATTATAACATATTTGAAGCAAACTCTTTTTCATGATAGAAAATAAAATCAGTCTCATGGGAGGAATTTATAAAATAAATGTTTTATAATCCATTTTTTAAAGATAAATCATTTTCTAGTGTAGATTAAGGAGTCCTAAACTATGAATATGTGCTTCAGCTATATAGCTAAATTTTAATATAATGAAGTTATAAAAGAAATTTAAATTTCCCAAAGCATGCTCTTACATATTGAAGTTTATTTTCTCTCCCCATAAAATTGTTAATGCCATTGTATTATATGTCAACTTATGGTTGCCTTTGTCTTGTAATGATCACAATAGTATTCAAATATATCAATAATACTGTCCTATTAGAATTTATACTTCAGAAGGAAATTATTTTAATTTAAGTAATCCTCATACAGAGCACTTTCTTTTAAGAATATTATGATCAATTCTAGAGAAAATTAAAAATGATTTAATTGTTGAGGACTTAAAGTTAGGGCACATTCAACACATATTCTTTTGGTAAACTGAATCGACATAC
Organism: Cabassous unicinctus; assembly: GCA_029593785.1. NCBI lineage: Eukaryota > Metazoa > Chordata > Mammalia > Cingulata > Chlamyphoridae > Cabassous > Cabassous unicinctus. Next base: position 1,985 of record JAQZBX010006931.1, on the reverse strand, counting down.
ATTTCTGCATAGGCATTTTTAAAAATTAGAAATCAACATTTATAAAGAAGATATGAAGAATTTTCTGTGTGAATTGCTTCAAAGCACCAAACTGAGAAAGATCACTTAGATATCAAGAAATTGAGGCTAAGATAGGAATAATGATCATCCACTCTTCCAAAGAATCTTGATCAATTTCACATTTCATGTGTCTTTATTTGAATTAGGTAGCAATATCAACACCAGTGTGGAGTTATAGAAAGAGGACATGGATGAGGACTTTTATTGCGCACTGGGACTATGAAGAGAAGCTAAAGTGACACATCAATATCAACTGCTACTTATAATGAGAGAATCACTAGCAATTATAAACCTAATTAAGCAGCAATTGATTAACCAGATATCCTGGAGCTAAAGCTTTTTCTGACATGACTGATGGGGAAAGTTTCTGAATTTTTAAAGTTTTTCTTGGTAATAAAAGAGTTTTATTTGTAATATTAAGGAAAATAAGTAAGTATTAATGAATCTTTCTATTAGTTTCCTTCATATTTTAGCAAATGAAGGATACTACAAGAATGCACATTCATAGGAAAATTTAGTAATTGCAGTACAACAGCACATGGGGCATAAGCAGGTTTGGAAGGTCTGAGTCCAAGTCCTCAAAGGCTCCCTGGGTCACAGGTGATCTTGGAGAATGAATGTCAGAAACACTGAGTTTCACAATCAGACAGATCTTGAATATGACTCACAAAGAAAATAAATTAACTGGCACAATAAAAGTCATGATAATAACTAGAAAATCCATTGTTACTTCTTTAAAATCTATAAAGTATTATTGATATACTTTCTATTTATCATTAATATTTTGCACGTTAGATTTTTAAGTATGTTCATAGATTCATTCATGCTGTTGATCCTCAAATTAATTTTTATACCAGGAATGTTTCTCATCCAAAAAGTTTTCTACAAATTCTATAGAAAAAACTAAATATCAAACTAGGGCAACAATACTATAATTCCAGTTCATGTTGATTTCTCTATTTCTTGATCCCTTGTGATAATAATGTGCCATCTTACATTTAGAAAAACATAATTTATCAAATGTCTGATTAGCATATAGCTTTGTTTTCAAAAATTAACTGAGATATCTTTCTTTCATAGCTTCAGAGGATCCCAAAGCATTGTGCAATGGCCATCTTTATTATAATCACCAGGGGTCTTTGATTTCTTAAAAGGTAAATTTATTTCAGTATATTTCAGTTAAATGAATATGTCTTGCTTAAGTTAATCAATGGGAGAATGTTTACAAATTCCTTCCATTTACAACAACTTTTGTCCAGTGTTGCCCAAATTGCCACCAAAATTAATATTTTACTTTTTAATTTATTTTAATATACATATTTTTTTAATACCAAACTATAATGTATTTGCTTAGCAGAAGCTCATGTGGGAAGAGTTTTTGCATTTTAGCTTGTTCCAGTCACAGGACTGCAGTTTTGGTGCTGAGGCTTGCCTTTGCCAGTTTCAAAGCTGCAGCAACAGAGTGATGTCATCAACATGGTGATGTAAGATCTCTTGTGAAAAAAATCTCCCATCAGAATCAACTAATACAAGGACTAATCTCACTTTCTTGGAACTCCGGAGGATGATAGAGACTGGAGAAGGATTCTACAAATGCTTAATTGAAGAAAAAGAAAAATAATCTCCAAAATCAAGTAAGAGATTTCCATCTTCAACATGCCATTTTGGACCTCTTCCCCACACTACATCCCACAAAGCTTAGGTGTTGCATAGAGGCAGCATGTATTAGGTCCCTTCTGCTACAGATGAAGACCATCGAGCCACTCACAAAAGTGAATTAGAACCACATGCACATCCAGGCACAAGGACCTAAATCCACACAGAAACCCAGGGAAAAAGTAAGGGGCTAATAAGTAAAGGGAGTCCCACATACAAAAGGGCTCCCGGGGTGGGGGAGAAAGACCATGGCAGAACAATTGGCAACA
>JAQZBX010006930.1:0-51818 GCA_029593785.1 Cabassous unicinctus | reverse complement strand
CAGCTTGGGGGTTGGGTGGGGGAGTGAGAGTGGTTTGGAAGGGGGCATGTAAGGGGACAAAAGCTCCCCTTGGTCCCATTCTCCAAAAGTGGCATCTTTTCACCAGTTTTAAAAAGGTATAATATTTTACATGAAGGTTGTTAAGATGATGATAAAGAAGGGGAAGCAAAGGTCAGTCTGGTCAAAGCATTCCTGGTAAGGACTTGAGACCTTCCAGTAGGATGTCATAGAGTGGCCCCCTCCATGTCTTTCCCCCCACCAGCCAGTGTTGTAGGCTGAGACCTCTTCCCCCCACCCCAAGCTATCCACCTCGTGAAAACCTGGCTCTGTATGATACCACATTGTTGCTTTCATTACATTTATTTGACCCTCGCTGGAGTTGGGCATCCTTCATACATTTATTGGTTATTTGACAATGTTCTGTAAATTCCCTGTTCATATCCCTTTGCCTGTTTCTCTGAGTTGTCTTTTTTTTGCTGATTTGTAGGAACTATTTGTGTATTAGGAAATAACTCTGTTGGTCACATGTTATAAGAATACAAGATATATTCCATCATATATACATATATATATATCTACACACACACACTTATTTTTATGATTTCTGATTTTTTTTGGTATTGATTAGAAAACATCCATCTTTAAGCTTTTGGATGTGGTGCCCATCAAACATTTGATCTTGATAAGCTTGAGTCTTTGGGGAAGAACAATGTTCATTTGTGGTGCTTTGTGGCTAAAATGCAATATTTTAGAGTCTGGTGCTGTGTTGCACTTATGACAAATGCCACCATCTGCATTAACCTCTTTCTATTCACTCTTCTTGATTTTCGTATAGGTTTACCTGCCAGCCGTAAAACCTTGTGTCATATCATCAATGACTGGGATGCTTTTGCTGGAAAATGTTTGGGATTCTCTGAATCACAATGTGAGACTATTGAAAGTAGTGGTCACTAAAAGATAATTTAGCATTTCCTAAAACCCCAAGGTCATTTGTTATCCTGGGAAACATCCACATCAAAGTATTCAGAGTTTGGCACGGGACACAGTAATCCACCACTTTCTCATGGAATCTCATCTCCAATTGCCTTTACTTTGTCTCCTCTTTAGCTCTCTTCCATGAATAGGTCACCAGAATTGCCAAACACATCTGACTCTTTGGTACTATCACCCTGGAAGTTTGATTTTATGAGGAATGGATTTAACTAAGATATGCCATGTATGTTACATCTAACATATTGTTAAGGTGTTTTCACAGTCCTGAGATTTGAGGACTTTAGCATATTACCACGGTAACTGATTCATTTGTTTCCCTCGGCAAGACTAATATACTGTACTTTATAAACAAAGATGGCTTCCAAAAGGTGCTTGCTTCTAGGTGAGCTGTTTCTTTAATGGGGAGGATAGATACAAATGTGTAGATTTCCAGATGCGCCTTCCCTATCTTTCCTGCCACTAAGTTAGTAGAGAAAGCCAGAATGTTAGAGCTACCAGAACTCTCATATGAGAAAACTGAGGCAGAGAGAAGTGAAATGACATGCCCATGTTGTCATACACTAAAGTCTTTGTGGATTAATGACAGCCATAAACACAATAACAACAACATTTACCCATGGATTCTGATAAATGATAATGGGATCCAGTAAAGCCTGCAGCATGTCTGTCACCATAGCAATGTTCCACTGATCACTTCTAGAACTAGTAAAGGTAATTCTGAGCCGTAGTACAGAGTAAGAAGACCATCTGGATCTCGTTCCATTTTACAGGGGTGAATACGTAAACACTGGGAAGTGAAAGGATGTGCCCCAAATTAGTGTGAATTGGTAGCAGTGTCAGAAATTGAACTTACATGCCCTGAGTTTCTTGTCTTTTTCTTTCTTGCTACTTCCTTATGTCCCCTCCACGTTGATGCAGTTAGTTGCAGGAGTAATTTTTTTCAGTTGATCGTAAAGATTGAAGACCTAGTCTTTTGGGGGATCAGGATTCTATTGGGGGCCAGGATCTATTGCCATCCTCACATACACACCCTTAATCTGCCCCCCATTAAGGAAGATTATGTTACCTTGTTTGTTTATTCAGAAAATATGTATTGGTCATTCCCTATGTTGGAGGCTTAATAAATATTTTTGGATTTATATTGAACTGATTTGAATTGTTATGGTACCAGAGGTAGGGGCCTGTGTGACTAAGATTTTGTTTTACCAGTGAGGATAAAAGATGTGTCCTGCTGAAAATAAACAAATCCCCTTTAAATACTTCCACTAAAGACATATGATCTATAATTGAATATAAGTACAAATAAAAGGCACCTTGTTCAACTTCTCTTTTATTAGAATCTAAGTGGTAACATTCATTTTCAGACAGTGTCATTGATGTTGGTTTTGTTCCTTATTAGGAGGTTGCAGTTATTGCACTCTTAAGGGAGAATCCCTGGGTTTATAACTACCAAGGCTGGCAAGAGGCCCAAGAATTGAGACACACTTTTATAAAGTCAGTGTGTCAGAAATCATCTTCAGAAAGCAAAGTGTCCCTTCCCTGTGGCCTGCTCTCTTGAGGGGGATGGGCACTTTTTCTCCCTTGACTATTGTATTAGTCAGCCAAAGGGGTGCTGATGCAAAATACCAGAAATTGGTTGGTTTTTATAAAGGGTATTTATTTGGGGTAGAAGCTTACAGTTGCCAGGCCATAAAGCGTAAGTTACTTCCCTCACCAAAGTTGGTTGCCACGTGTTGGAGCCAGAGTTCAGGCTGCCAAGAGTTCATGCTTCCTGAGTTCCTCTCTTCCCGGGGCTCATCCCTCTCTGGGCTCAGCTGCTCTGCTCTCTCCACAAGGCCAGCTGTAGACTATCAGGTGAACGCTCATCTCTCTTCCTGGGGCCTCTGCTGTGTCTAATCAAGCCTTCTCTCTGCTCCTCTGTGTCCTTACTTCCCAGGCTCCAGCATCCAAAACTCTAAACTTCCTTCTCTGTGGTGTGGTTTCTCTTTGAGTCCCTGCCCACCAAGAGAGTGGGGACTCAATGCCCTACTGATGTGGCTCAGTCAAAGCCTTAATCATTATTTAATCAAGTAAAAGCAAAACCTCTGAATCCAATACACTCTAATACGCCCAGAGGAAAAGTCCAGTTTACAAACTTAATCCAATATTTCTTTTTGGAAATCATCAATAATAAACTGTTATAGCTATATACACGGAGCACAGATTTCAGCCCAGGAGATGCTGCCTGATGCCTGAGCAGGTACCTAGGGGCATCCAGAGGCAGGCAGCTCAGGATGATATGGTGGCAGTCATGTCAGACTGTGAAGCCAGGGACCACCATCCTTGAGGAGTCCTGACCTTTCATTATTTTGATTTTAACTGGCATGAGTAGAAGAAGAAAAAGAAAAAGAAAAAAAGCAGACCATATATTAGAATAAGAGTATGGACCAACAAACAGCCCACTTGCACCACAACTAGAGCCTCTAATAAACATATTCATATGACTTATGAGGTTGTAATAAACCTCTCAGTGATGATTTCTCCACCAAGTTATTGTTGTTCTCCTCTTGCTCCTGCTCCTCCTCCTCTTCCTTATTTGTGTGTGTTTTTGTATTTGATAGTGAAGGGAAAAAACCAATATTGGGTCTTCTGATTCTTTTCATAAGGAGAGTATAATTCTTTTCCTCTCCCACATCCTTCACAGCTTAGCTGGAAGCATTTTTAAAACTTGGAGACAGAAAACTGCCTTTGGGTATATCCTTCTATATTTCCTAATCTGCTTGGAAAGTTTTGAGGCAGAACTGTAGCCCAAATTGGGTCATTTTCCTGTGTCGTCCTCCTTCCTGAGAGGAGGATGAAATCTGTTTTCTTCCCATGAGAAGCCTGACATGGAATCTTAAATGTCTCTAGGGATCGACAGAAACAACAGGTACAGGAGGAGCCCAGGCACCAATTTCCTGAGCAAGCCCAGCCTCATTCCTCCCTTGCCCTCCTGTGTGGAGGGGGCTAGAGTGTGTTCCCAGTGGGAGAGACAAAGGAAACTGCCACACTTCTGGCTCTGCTATCTGGATGCTTTACAGCCACATCCTAAGTGTCTGATATTTTCTCCTGCAATAGGGGGCTTACTTGGGAATTTACAATAGGGCTTTAAAATAATACATCATTTATACTTACATAATATCTTAATGTCTTCCAAAAACTTTATAAATATTAATAATATCAGCCTTTTGAAGAGGCTATTAATCATTGTTGTTTTATAGATAAAGACACTGAGGGTCAGGGTAGTGGTGTGTGTCTTGGGTTATCTGGGTGGTGGGTGCAGATCCAGGGTTCCTATGCAAAAAGAAGAGCATTCCTACCTCATCTGGTTGGTTCCTTGGGATTAGCACAGCAGTCACCACAGGGGTGCTTATATATCCTACCATAAATTTTGAGAAGAAACAACAGGTTCAGAGAAAGTTTTGGAGACGTTTGGTATTTGGAGCAGTTTCCTCTGGGGGACATTGGACACAGGGAGTGTTTGTATATTCTGATAGTATGCTTATGATTACTTTGCAGTCCATTTGCAGACCCCGAAGAATTTATGCCTCAGACATCAGGCAGGGTTTTAGAGTCCAGAAACCCCTAGATAAGCTTGGTAACCCCCCACTCCTATCCAACTATGTCCTATGCCCTTTGAAATATTTCTTCAGATTCCCAAAGGGCTTAAGCATCCCTATGGTTGCCTCTGGCCTCCAGGCTCCTGGTTCTGATGAACTAGCTCATCTTGGAAACTGTCCTAATGTCCTCTTTCTCTTGTCTGCATTGTACGACACAGCCAAAGAACTCAGCCATCTTCCTTAATTTCCTTCAGACAAATCACTTTCACAAGGTATTTGTGTATGTGTGTGTATGTGTGTGTGTATGTGTTGAAGACTGTTCTGAAGTTTGGGAAGACAGGAGAATTTACATATCACCATTTGGCCCCTTTTACCTCTTGGGCTCCCATTTCCTATGATTTTGCATGTCTCTCCTCTCTCCTCCTCCTTTTTTCTTTCTTCACTTGCTCCTCCACCCCACATCCTGGTTTTGAATGCATTTCAGTTTATCTACCTCTTTTGTTTCCTTGTGACCCATACCCTCAAGGTCTCACCTTACCCAAAGCCCCTTAATAAAGATAATTTCCTTAGAAAGACAAGTCCCCTGCCGCCTAAGAAGAATTCCGAAGTCAGCTGAGATCATTTTTCCCCAACCCACCACATAAATAGTAAAACAACAGGCAAACAAAAGGACCCAGTCTTAGATGTACAATTGCTTGCAACATTATAGCAGTAATAATAATTATATTAATACCCTGTGTTTACTTAAGGTTTTCAAGTTTTCAGAACAATTTTGCTACACATTATCATATTTCATCCACACAGTAAATCATATTTTCCCTATTTTCATATGAAGAAACTGAGGCTAAAGAAGAGTCCATGATTTTCCAGAGTCTATCCTGGGATAGAACACAGGTTCGCTGAGTTTCCCAGAGCTCTTTCTCTAGCATATCAGTGTATATCCAACTCTATATCAATCCTTGCCTCCATGTTGATTGACTTTTGTGTTTTATTGTCATATAATGAATCAGACTTGAAAATGTCAATCATCTCTGGTCAGCACAGGTTTCTATTTGCCCCAGCTTTCCCTGAGCATTAAACTCTGAGGAACTGACTTTCTGCTTTTGGGCACCCCTAAACATTCAACCAGCATCCCTGGTGGGTCTCTGGTTCCCAGCCTTTTGTCACATCCCAGAGTTCCAGAAACACTGTTCATGAAGTCTATGACCTTATAGAAGCAGGTATTGAGGCTGCTTGAGGGGTGTGACCTGACTTTTTAAAAGTTGAGCTAATTTTCTCTCACCATTGGCTGCTACAACTCGTCAGCTGGCCTTCATGGATTGTTTTAGTTTCTTTTCCATGGGACATTCCTTCAACCTGGAACTCCTCAGCACATAGGACCAATGACATGTTACAGCCTCAGCAGGGCAGGGGTTAAAATTCTCTTACCCACAGGATTTCATGAACAAGCTGTGAGCCAGTTTTTGGTCCCCTTCACAATCTCTTTATGAAGTTGTCCCCACACTTTCTCTCAAGCATGCATTTATCTAGACCATTATGGAACCCATCAGCAGAGGCACCGTGACCTCTGACTGGCCTCTCCGTGCTGATGCCCTGTCAGGCACTCCAATTACTAGAATATGTAGAGGCGACCACAGCCTCCCGAGCCCCTCTCAAGCTTATAGCTGTGTCAGGCCCTTACCTCTTTTCAATGGCGTCGAATGACTTCTAGAGCCTGCCAGCATTTTTCTTCTAGTGTGACATGTGTACTCATTCTGAAATGAAAACTACAAAGCTGTGGTTGGTCTCCCTTATTGGAAAACTGTAATTTTCCACTGCCTGGGCTGTTCTCCTTGGATGATGGGCTGTAGGAAGGAACAGTGAGAATATGATGAGACTAGTTAATTTCTTTGCTACTAGCGGCATTATTTTTTTCATAAGATATTTCTGAGCCTTTCTGCCTCTTATAGACCTCGTCTTCATCCCTAAATTGGCAATGGTTGTGTAAAAGGTTTAATGGTTTGGGTAATATTCTGTGGTATTTCTGTTAATTTTTTCTGAGCCCCGCTAAAAAAGAAAAAAATTGTTGCTATGCTTTGCATTTTAGAGGCAAAGAAAATTAGACACCTGTTACATAAGATACTCATGACATTATATAACAGGTGTTTCTGTTGGAAATACTGTCCCAAGCTATGGTGTGTTCCTTACTTACTGTGATTCAAGCCAGGGTTGCATGTTAAACTACTCTACTTACCAAATTCAGAGACACAATAGGTTGAATCCTAGGAATTTGCCGCTTCTGTAGATCAAAAGCAGTCAAATGTTAGCAGTTTCATAGGATTTGAGCTATATAGGCAGCACAAGGCAAACCCTGATACAGAATCGGGGAGGTCATCTAGTCTAGTCTCCTGTCTCTAGGCAGGATCGCATTTTAGTCATGCTCGAACCTCTTGATTCACATTCTTTAAAGTTTTTTGTTTTTGTTTTTGCCAAAGAATGAAATTCCTAGTGCTGTTCTGGTTTAGTTAGGAGATGAATTATCAATATCAAAGCAGGGATCAGGTTGTTCTGGAAATTCAGGATCACTGCAGGAGTGGTAGTGATCTCTGTTCTTAACGATCTTATAGGACGCCATGTACATTATATCACATTGGTAGGCATGATTGGGGGTTTAATAAAGTAGAAAGCTTATCTTTTCCTTTCACCTCTGACCAAACAAGCCTGTATTTCCAAAAACAGTGAAAACTGATTCTGGTTTGCAACTTGCTTGAGGTCAGTCTCATATCTTAGCCCTAAACACGACAATATGGTCTGTTAAACAGCCTGCCTTGCCTACATTAGCAGGTGGATCCTCTAAATGGAAAAGAATGAATCTGCTTTATTCAAGCAATGGGATTTCCAGACAAAGCAAAGTCCAGGACAAACTGTGAGGTCTCGATGGAGCATCTCAAAGGCAGATGCTCAGGGTATCTACTTTCCCTTCTAGACTCCTTGTAGCTATCAGAGCTGCGGCTTCTTCCCAGTCCCAGTCTCTTGTCATGTAGCCAATGAAAAACCAGGGCTCAGAGTTCCCTTGAAACAGTATCTATCCCAAGGACTGAGAATGCTCTCCAACTGGCTTCATGTTGTATTGTCAATAAAAATGCAGCAAATCAGTCCTGGATGTGTTTACGATTAGCATGGGAAGGCAGGATTTTTAGATACTGGATATTTTGTGTGTATGATGAAGAGCGCAGAGGCACCCTCTTTTCATTTCCCCTGAAATTGAACCCAGAGAACCTTTGTATGCCATGACATCATTCTAACTTGAAAGGTACAAGGTTTGGGTATGGGATGTATGAGCATAGAAACTTCGATGGAGTCTGTAAACTGTTTAAATGAGATAGAAGCACTGTCACAGGCCTCCTCCTCAAACAGAAAAGGTATAGAGTAATTGACTAAATCGGGAAGATGAACAGGTTTAAGTCAGAAGGCCTAGTTCAGCTCCCATATCAGCCACTCATACATGTGTGTCCTTAGACAGGTCACTCTTTCAGAGCCTCGGTTCCCTCACCTACAAAGTGGGGTCTCTTCACCTCTCAGGATGGTCCCGTGGTCTTAAAATGCAATAGTGGGAACAAGAGTGCTTTGACTAAAGAACGATACAACCTGAAGGTGTTGGGTATCTTCTAGCCTTCCAGGTCTGGTTCTTATTAAGCCTCAGATGTCTTTGCATGATTGGCCAAAGGACTGAGCTAATATGCCTTCGAAGTGAAAGTTTTTTTAAAAAATTGATGAGTGGCTTTGAGCTCAGTTTCTAACCCAGCCATTGGGATGCAGCTGTGGTAGTAAATTGCTGAAAGTGGCTCTGGGGCCCGAGCTCAGGGACCCTGTTACGGAAGATACTCATTCCCAAGCTGCCCTCTATCCCCATCCTCCTGCAGCTTGTTACTGAGGAAATTCTGTCCCAGACCAGTTTTCCAGGGTCTGATGAAAGCTTTAGCCTATTTAAATCACTTTCCTGTGGCCTTTAACCTAAAATGATTATATTTCGGGGGAAGAAAGGGAGCTGCAAAGGACAAGCCTGCTGTCAGAGGACAAAATCAAATTTTTTATGTGATGTTGCTGCATTAAAAGGGCCAATCTCGTGTCATGTAACATGTGAATAATGGCCCTAGCGTGTGATGTCAAAATTTTCCACACGCCTCATAAATAAATCTAGCCACACCCCTCCCCCAACCACCACCCAAAGGCTATCCGTTTTTGAACCTCAGCTTGCATCCCAAATTAAGAATGTGTTCAGAGTCAAGGTTAAAGGTACAGTATCCCCTTTCAAAAGGCACAGTTCAGTGTCTTTGCCGAGCACGATAAATAACATTGGAAACAGGCTGTCAATTGTCAGGACTCCTCCTCGTCATCTTCTTTTTTAAACCTAACTTTGCTAAAGGTCTGATCCTTTGGAAAGAATAGAGGCTTTATTAGACCAAGACTTGATGAAATTTTTTAAAAAGAAAGCCTCTTGAGTGAGCTCCCTGGCGGGGGGACAATCACACAGTCAAGTAGTCCAGTGGTCCTGGAGGGTGAAGAAGCTAGATATAGTACAGCTGCAATTAGCCTTAGCAGCACCACCAAGCAAGGCGCGTCTTATTGCAAGAGGCATCTTTTCATCTGAGACATGTCTGTTGCATGGAGATACCAGGCACAGATACTGACATTATCTCAGAAATACATTTTACTAAAATGTTGATGTTGTTTGTCAAGGAAATCCTGCCCTGTCAGGATCCACTGTGGCCAATGTAGACGGTTTTCCGAAATAAGAATCAAACTCATCCGTGGGACCAGCACACCCATTATCGTCTCCTTTATTTAATCTTAAAGGTTGGCCAGTGGTAAACGTACAGGGAGGTCTTTCTACAAAATTCAGCTTTATTGAAAGCTCCTTTGCTGAAGCAAAGCTGCCTCTTTATTCTCTGTTTAGGACAGAATGCTTTTTTGTTTTTCCCATTTTACGTAGGGTCGGGAGGAGGAAATGGGCAAGCGCAGGATGGCTGAGAACCAGGGCAAAGAACGGGAGGGGAGATTTGGCTTCATTTTCATAGAGGCGCAGGTCCCCCGTCTGCCCTCTCCATCCCTCCCTTCCCTCCCCACCTCCCACACAAAGGCAGCATCTTTCTCAGATAACGCCACGTGTGTCAGAAGCGAACGTTCTGGGAATGTGCATGGTGACCTGCTCTGTGTAACAGACGTCAACCCCAAACCATACAGAAGTCGCTACATCTGTTTTGGCTTTGTTCGCAGCACGGAGGGGAGGGGGGTACGCTCTATGGTCAAGGGCCAAACTACATGTCATATTTCATTACCTTCATTAGCTACTACAGAAGGCTGCGTTCAAAGAAAAGGTTGGTATTAACTCTTGATTCGCCAGCTCTTTTAACAACCATTTTTACCTTCACCCACTGCTTGCCGTTCCTCTGTTCATGCTGTAGGCTCTGATTTAACTAAACTGTAAATCAGCCCTTAGGTCCACAATTTCACCCTCTTAACTTAAAGGAGCCAAGCTACTGTTTTATCCTAGGCAGCTACTTACAGGATGGCTGAACATCTGGAATCTATTAGGACAAATACTAGAGTAAACCCAATGGGGAAAGCGTATTTAGAATTAATAAAACTTTCCTCTCTTATTTTGTCCACAGTTGTCTTTTTCTTTTCCATCTCACATTATTTTTGTGATTTACTATTGCCAGCTCCTTTCTGGGAATCTTGGTTGCTGAAGTGAGATAAGATCATGTTTACTGCTGCCTATTTTTGTGGAATGTTTTTTGCTCTGTTAAGACGCTGTTGGACTCACATAATCTCTACCTCTGGAAATAGGAACCCACATCCCCATATTCATGTTGCATTTCTTAAAGCATGCTTTTCAACTATTGAAATAAAAGTGAGCAAATATATAAAGTAGATATTTATACTGTATATCTATAAAAATGGTCAGTTTTCATGCTGCATATTGAATGCATCACGATTCTAGTTAAAATCATCTGTGGCCAGCACATGCTGTTATTTAATATTATGAAAAATGGCCATTTGGCCAGCATAGGTCAGGACACACCTGGACTGTGGAATTAAGAGTCTGGAATTTTGTTTCTTTGTGCTGGCTCTGCCATTGATTTATCGCCTGGTATTAGACAAAGCTCTTGCCCTTAATTCTCCCATCTGTAAACTACAGATGATTATACCATCACGGGATTCTATGAGCTTGAATACCCTCATTTTAAGATACTCTGAAAGGCCTTGAGAAGACAATATTTTAGAATACTACACCACTGAAAGTACAACTTCTTTTAGTTTCATGAACATATATTTGAAAGCTCTAAATCAGTGGTTTGCAAAGTGTGGTTACAGGACCAGCAGCAGCCATGTCACCTGTGACTTTGTTAGAAATGCAGATTCTGGGCCCAAAGTCATACCTACTGAATCAGACACTCTAGGTGTGGGGTGATTCTGGTGCTCGTCAATACATGAGAATTGCTGATAGATATATTTGGCTTTAAGTCCAGGAGTCAAACCCCTGAAGCTCTACCAGCCAAAACAGATATTGGAGCTGGAGCTCAGCTGCTTAGCTGAAAGCCACTCAGGCAAATAGGGAACTTGGGTCTGGTCCAGTTCTGACTTTTGGAAGATATCAATGCAAACTTGTTTTTCTGGGTTTTAAATGAATTTTACAATTTCTGTTGAATATTATTGGCAGGCAAAACTCAGAGCCTACTTTGTAGGCCAATTTCTGTTTAATGATGTTTTAGATATAGTTTATGATGCCAGGAAAATAAATGTATGATGAAGATGAACAACCTCACCAGAATTAGGCCACATAGCTTAATTTGGAACTCAAATGCACACAGAGGCTAAATGACTCCATAGAAGGCATCTAAAATTTTCCTGGAGTTGGGATGCTAAAATGAAGATAGTTATTTTGCAAATTATACCTTTGAGGTGGAAAGAGGAAGAAAGGCAGAGAGTAATATTTAAGGTGAGAGTTGGGAGGATCTCTGTGGCTGAGTCGCAAGCATCTATCCTTTCCCATTTTACAAGAGTTATTGTAAAATAAAAACTAAGCACATAATGAATATCCACATATACGATTGGGTTTTGTAAATCAATAGCATCGTGTGAATTATAAATGCAGGAATATATGCTGTAAACTGGCTTTTAGTATATATCTTTGTGCCTTTAATGACTGTTTTCATAAGAGAAAAAAATTATACTCCCTTCCTTATCTTCTTTTTGTGTTATAAATTTTTGTAAGATCTAGGACATAATCTGAATTTGAAAGAGGGGCCAACAAATATGACAATATTTCCAGTTTTTAACCTCAGAACAGCCAACCCCGTTTTCCCTTTTCTAAATTTGTCCCTAAGTTTGATCCTACAATGAGACCTTTTACATGGGACGTTTCGGCCTGGAGCAAATTTTTATGGCTGAATTATAAACCCTTGAAAATAGGGGTTTATAATGGAAACGCTGACACAACCTTAACTCTAGTGGCAAGAGTGCAATGCGATAATAAATGAGGCAGAACAGCAAAGTGCTGCTTTTAATTTATCATTTAGTAGGAGAAAAAGGCCTTGTTTACTTCTTCTTTTTCATCTTCTTCTTGGCTTCTAAGACTTGCAACCATTATTTTGAAATGTATTTTATAATAAAATCTCAGTAGTTATGTTGCCTACGGCTTGAGTGTCCATTTCAGAAAGACAGAGAGAGAGAGAGAGAAATTTTTGAAGCTCAAAGAAGCTTATTCTTTTGACTGATTATGTTTTGACTGCAAGGTTGCTGCTTTGCAATATATTTATTATAGAATAGGTCTGCTACTCTGTCGTGATCCAGAAGCACCCCATACTGATGAACCTATTTTAACATGTCTATAATAGTAGCAATGAAAAAAACCTTGAAATACCTCTAGCACTTTTTATTCCAGACATTACTGTGTTTTGGGCATACAGATTATGTCGTTTGATATCAGTTATGTCATGTATTTAATATCTCTTCTCATTTCCCACATGCCCATTTTGTGGATAGTGAAACAGGTCATTCGCTACTGGCGTGATTTCTATAACTCCAAGTCAATCCTTACTAGGTCTCTGTATATTTAGCACTGGAATGGAGATACCAAACAGCATGAACTCATGCTCTCCAGGAATTCACAGCCTAATGGGCAAAGTAAATATATAAACAAAGAAAAAAATAATGATGTAAAACACTGTAATGATAAAATCCTGTTGTAAAGTTGCTTTACAACATGGGCGTGGCCTAACCCTACCCTTGACTGTATCATTCATTTTCTTCAGAGAGGCCCAAGGATAAAAATCTCTCTTGTATACAACTGTGCTGGGCATTTTACACTCTCTACCCTTCTTTCTGTACCTAGGAAGGTCACCTTTACGTACTGCCACACCTCCTTCCCTTGCCCTGGAGCTTCTACTTGGATTTGACCAATAGGAGGGCTCAGTAAAAGAATGGGAGGCAGAATAGGTTGTATTTCTCTACTGAGGACCATTTAGCCCCATGTCTGCAGCCCCCTTCTACAGTTACTACTTTTGCGAGGTTATGGTGACCTGTCTCTCCTTCTGCCCTTTTCAGCCAAGGGGTTGTAACAGCTCCCTGCTGTTGCTAGACCCAGGGTGCTTCGTTATCCCTTCTGGGTTTCCCTAAACCCAGCTCACACCCCTGCACATAGTCCCTTCATTAAACTCTCCTCAGTTATACCATTTGAGGTTGTATCAATTATTTCCTGCTGTTCACTTGGCTGATTATAAAACTAGACAGTGAACACATGATGTGCACACATACACACGCACACTTTACGAAAACTGTGACAGTGTTTAGGCAGAAACTTTATAGAGCAGGACCAGTCCAATGTTGGGATTTGTGATGAGTACGTTATAAAGGCACTTCTTATGATTCCTAGGCCAAATAATGCATTCATCATGGAAGGTGGCAAGCCCCTGAAATTACATCAGATTTACAGCATAATAAACTTTCATTAAGATGAAGCAACATGAAACTTGTTCTCCTTCATTCCTAGGAGTAAACAAATGTTGCTGGAATACCTAATGAACCCAGGTCTCACCCAAATTGGTAGTGCTGGCATGAAGATGTTAAAGAGGATAAAACCAAGAGCCACAGATCATGCCACTCCATGGAACATTCTGAGTAGCTGTGAATGGTACTTATATTGTTGCCATCAGTTTTCTTCAGTGATCCAAAATAGGACACATGAGCCTCGTGTCAAGTGTGATCTGCGCTTGCACCCACCATACAGATTCCTGAGTGACTTTAATCATACTATGTCTTATGCTTTATTGAAGGGTTCACACTGTTGGGTTGCTTTCTTCTGATATTGCACTGGATAAATCATTGGTGATGTTTCCTTTGCATTCCAGACAGGAAATCTCCCAATGACAGGATACAGGTGGTTAGTCAGACAGTATCTCTTAAGGAGACGTAATTCAGAAACATGGCAGCTTGAACACGTGTGCTTATCTCTGTTCTCTCTCAAAGCCTTACTAAAATGACAGTTAAGGTATAAAAAAGTAGGAAATCATAAAGGACAAAAAGACTACTAGAGGAAGTGATGGCAGATAAGAAGTATCAATAAGTTTTGGTAGCTGGAAAACAACTGGCCTGTTGGTAGCTAATTTGGTGGCTGACAGAAAGATGAAACTACATGCCTGCAAAAGGCAATGTGAAGAATTGAACCAGTCTGCAGTGCTGAAACAAGAAATACTTGGCTTTTGGAGGCACTGGGTGCCTTTGTGGGTGTTGGTAGGTCTGGGAACAGGAGAATTGGTTGGAAATTGCCTAAAAGACAGTTGATCCTCTAGACTCTCCCCTATGTCATCCTATGTGAGAACTCCCTTTCCAACCTCATCAGAAGCCTGGAGTCTGAACAGGCTCTGACCCAGGGGACATCAGGACCAACTGAGTGAGGGACACTATACTGTGTACATGGTGATTAAGTGAAAACCTGTGTACTGCATGTAAGACCTCCTTTCTCCTATGTGCCTCCTGGTTTGGAGAATGCTGTCGGTCAGGCCTATCACCTCCACACTGGAGAATGGGGGATTCCTTTCTGAGGACATTGACCAAGCCAAGAGAAAAGAGCTACAAATACAGACAGTTGGGAGCCCAAAGGAACAACCAGGTCCACTCCTCCAACCCCACACAGAACTTCCAACAGCTTTTTAAAAAGTCTCATTTAAAAAAATATCGATAAATAGCATTCTACCAGACATTTAAGAAACCTTTTGCCATGAAGACAGGAACAAACAGAAAAAAATGGAGCTCAGAGGAAACAGAAACAACACAGAAAGCAGAAAAAACTTTAAGATAAAATTAAGATACTCGAAGGTTCCACATTCCTGAAATAAGTGTAGGATGCTGTTAAAAAGGCTCATTCGGGACTACCAATTACCTAGAAACAATGTGAACAGGGTAGAAATTTCATATAAATAGAGATTAAAATTTTCAGAGAGGAAAACTGTTCCAATCTATATGGCATCAGTTTTCTCAGTAGAAGTTCTGGAAACTGTAAGACAATAGAGTAATGTCTATGAAATGTTGAGTAAAAAATATTTCCAATATAGAATTTAATATCCAATCAAGATGATGCTATAGCATGAGGGTAGGATTTATCCCCCCATACCTCTTTTTTCTAGAAGTTATTGAAGAATGTGCTTTACTGACAAAGATGGAGTAAACCAAAAAAGAATACATAAAAATCTAGAAAACACAGGAGGAAGGCAAATGGAATTCTTAGGATGATGGTTAAGAGACATTTCAGGATCACTGCTGGGCAATAAGACATAGGGCTCTAAGAAGGACATATCTGGGAAAAAAATAGGAGTATAATCATATATTATTCAGCCAAAGGTGTGCTGATACAAGTATGAGAAATCTGTTGGCTTTTATAAAAGGTTTTTTTTGGGGGGACGGGGAGGGGTGTAGAAGCTTACAGTCACGAGGCCCTAAAGAGTCCAACTCAAGGTACCGTAAGTGGTGCTTTCTCATCCAAAGTCATTTGCCACATGTTGAAGCAAGATGGCAGGTGATGTCTGTGAGGGTTCAGCCTTCCTTCTTCCTTTGAAGGCTCCCTGGTCCCAGCGTCTTCTGATCTCAGCTGAAGGATGGCATAAGGCTTCTTTGTCTCTTAGGGCTTCTCAGCTGCTCTGTTCTCTTCAGCTGCAAACTATCAGGCTCATCTCTCTTCCCGGGGACTCTGCTGTGTCTATGGAGCTGTTCTTCTCTGTGTATCTACATCTGTGTTCTTGACTGAGTGTCCATATATACATAGCCCACAAAGGGGGTGGCGACTCAAACTCAGTTGCCTTAATGATGTGGTAGAATCAAAGCTCTAATCTTAACATAATTTAATCAAAGGCATCTCAGCTGAACCTAGTACGATCAAAGGGCATCACACCCAGAGGAACAGAGCAGTTTACAAACATAATCAATATCTCTTTTTGGAATTCATAAATCATATCAAACTGCCACAGATAGATTACCTACTTAAGCATATTCATTGGATTTCATAAATTTGTGTACAATTAATGGTAGATATGTAGAAAACCAAATAAGTGGAAAAAACAAAAATGAAAAAAACCACCAGAGATATTAACTCCTGGAAAAACAAGAAGTTGTGTAAGAAAAGAATCAACCACATGGCTTATGTGTGAATAATGTTTACATAGTAATAAAATTACAATGTAGATAGCAAGTATTGTTTTAATGAAAATTTGTTTTGTAACTATATTGGAAGAATGTGTGTGTGCAGGGATTGTAAAAGATCTAAATCTTCACTTACTATGGTATGAAGTCCATAGATACTATAAAAAAGCAAAAACAAAAAAATAAAGAAATATCAATTTAGAGCAGGGTAGTTAGAAACATGGAGGCAAATACCAGAAGAAGTAAACAAAAGTGACAAAGTGTTTTGCTCTGGAGAGCAGGAATCAGGCATGGGAAGTGGTTGAAGCAGGGGACAACTATTCCTCCTTTGAGGGCTTACAGAATTATTTGGCTTTTTCAAACTATTTACATATATATTATTTTGTTAAAAATAAATTGAAAAGTAATTCTGGAAGAATCTGTCTTTTTCTTTTCCTTTGCTTTTTGGTCATGGATAAGGAAAAGACCCATAATTTTCATGGATTGGTAGCCCTTTCTTCATGCCAGGTGCAGGCTAAACACTCCCCATGCATGTACTCATTTAATTCTCTAGACAATCTGGAGATGTTGGTTTTCTTATTCCCATTTTACAGAAGAGGGAATGAAGTTCAGAGAGCTTAAGTAATTTTCTCAAGTCACGTAGCTCTGTATGACTCTAGAGCCCACATCTTACTTGCCTCCTTTTCTCCACCAGCTGTCTTTGCAAGACAAGCAAACATCTTCCTATGACTTGATCCCCGACTTTTTAGTGAGGCTTTGCTCATGCTAGTCTTCTTACCCTAGAATACACCTTTTCCTGCTTTTCCCACCTCCCTCCTTTCCTTGCCTTCTGAACACAGCCCACCTTTGTCAGGTTCTTCTTCTTAGGAAGAACGGTAGCCTGGTGGGGATGCTGCTAGGTGAATAAGTAGAATCTAGAATCACGTGGACCAAGTGCCAGGACAGTGTCCTGCCTACAGCCCTAACTCTTACTACCTGCTTGACCTTAGGCAAGTTATCTTCATTTCTTTGGTTTCCTCATCTGTGAAATAGGAATAATATTAACTACCTTATTGGATTATTGCAAGGATTAAATGAGTTATGTGTATAAAGTGCTTAAAACTATGACTAGCACATAGTGTTAGTTGCTGTTATTATGTGCAGTAAATACTGTTGACTGATTTTCATTTGACTAACATTTGGACAGAAAGTTTATGGATCTTAGTGAATAATCCATCCATCTCTGTCTTAGTTGGCCAGGGCTGCTGTAATGAAGTACCACAGACTAGTTGGCTTAAACAACAGAAATTTGATATCTCACAGTTCTGGAGGTTAGAAGCCTGAAATCAAGGCTTTGGCAGGGCCAGGCTTCCTCTAGAAGGGGAGACTCCATTTCATGCCTCTCCGCCTGGCTTCAGGTGGGTGGCCAGCAATCCATGGCATTCTGTGACTTGTGATGGCATAACTCAATTCTGCTTCTGTCATTTGGCCTACTCTTTCTCTGTATCTCTGTGTCCCAATTTACTCTCCTTACAAGGACACCAACCTTTAATAACATCTTTAAAGCTCCTATTTACAAATAAGTTCACATTCATAGGACTGGGGGTTGGGATTCGAATATGTCTTTTTAGGGGACAAAATTCAATCCATAACAGTGTCTTGGAATAAAATATAAAACTGTCCTAGATGTTATAGGCCACAAACTTCTGTCCCACTGCATTTCCCCCAGGTTAAAAACAAACAAGGAAGCAAAGAATTTTGACTTGTCCACACTTGGTGCCCATTCTTTCCTTTCCCAAGTGCCTTGAGTTGAGTTTTCCAGAAACAAGGTCTGCAATGGAGATTTCTGTGCAGGAGATTTTGGGGAAATATACTTGGTAACAACATCTCTAACGGAGGGAGAGAAGCAGGACTGGGTGGACAGAGAAATTGAATGGTGATGTGGTTGCAACAGAGGCCTCGGCTGATTTGGGGAGATCTGAGGTTGGGCTGGTCCATTGAGAGTTGTCTCAAATGGGTGCAAGAAGACTGGACTATTATACCCTACATATATTGGTCACTGGATGTAGTATGTGCCCAGGGCTGGCTCTTTGGCCAGGGAACTTCCTGGGGAAGGACATGTCTATGAGCCATCATCAGCTAGAAGAATGAGTACCTGAGACCTAGAAGGAGGATCTGGGCTGCTCATGATGGCATCTGTTTCATTGCCTCTTTCTCTAGCACTTAGCATTTTCATGCTGCCCAGCATCCAAAGTTGGATGAGAGGTAGTCCCATAAACTCAGTGACCCTGAAGTTTTTACCCCCATGTTAGAATAGGTTAGAATATGCTACTGTAACATATTAACTCCCAATTTTCAGTGGCTTACCACAACAAAAGTTTATTCCTAATTTACAGCACATTTCTAACTTATCTCAGTAATGGAGGACATTCTGCTCCACACAATAATTCAGAAACCCAGGCTCTCAGGTCCACCATCTTTCAGCAGACTACCTGGAACCTGGGACACAGTGTATCTTTTATTTCTGAGAAGGAGAGAACCAGAAGGTCATATACCAGTTTTTAATGCTTATTACCAGAAGCCATACATATCAGTTCTGCTCAGAGCCCACAACCCCATCCTAATCATTTGGCCCTATCTAGCTGCAAGAGAGCTGGGAAATGTGGAGGAGCCACAGATATTCAATTAGCAGCAGAGGACTCTGCCTCTCTATACTCAAGAATATTCACATTCTCAAAGGGGAAGGATGACAGATGAATATCTGCCACAGAAGAGGAGAACTGGATTTGAATGTTTCCCCCAAAATCATACCCTAAATTAGGGCTTCTTAAATCGCTATTCATCAGTTGGTTTCATAAAATAATTGGACCCCTTAATATTGTATGTAAAATTTTGCATGTGTTACATTTTTCCTGGGGTAGAAAGTCTATAACTTTTAGCTCATTCTCAAAGGATTATGTGACCCCCAAATAAGTTAGAAGTCATTGTCTACTGCATCAGCACTTGGGTTCACCTATCCAACAAAACAGAGGCAAACTTTGTGGACCATACAGGTTTGGTTGCAACTACACATCTCTGTCATTCATTGTAGACAGACTTAGACAGTATATAACCAATGGGCATGGCTGTGTTCCAGTAAAACTTTATTTATAAAAATGGACAGCAGGCCATAGTTTGCAAACCCTGATGGGCACCAACCATTCTCAAAGTGTGATTGCAATACCAGCAGCAACATCATCACCGAGGAAGTTGTTAGAAATGTACATTCTTGGATACCACCCAAGATGTGCTGAATCAGAATCTTTGGGAGTGGGGCCCTGCCATCTGAGTTTTGTCAAGCCCTTCAGGTAAAATTCGGACTAATACTATGGTATGAGAACCACTGAGCTCACTAGAATAAGCTTAGTGATTATTCTGATATGGCCTTCTTTTGCTCAGATAATAAGGCAGAGAATGTTCACTAAGATGACCAGCTTTAACACCTCACCTTCTCCTCCAAAGTCCCCAACTTATATTAAACCCCTTATTTTCCTAAGAAAATCATCCTTTTCTGTTTTATCAAAATCACTGCTAAAGCTGTTAATATTGAGAAGAGAAAGCTGTTGCTTTTACATGCAAGTCGTCTTCATTATTGTTATTGAGCAACTGACATTTCCTTTCATATATACCCAGGGACTTCTTAGTAAATAGCAAATAGGTGGATAAAAAGCAGCCTTTGAATAGTAGTAATACTGAGGTTTTATGTTACTCTTTCATGGAAGTCAGTGTATACACATATCCACTTTTTAAAATATGAAATTATTTCCAAATTGAAAGAAATTAAGAAAGATTAGTCAGCATCACGATTCAAGTGGAATGAGTCTTGCTGGCTCATAGGAGTCATGCCTCAGAGATCTAGGTTCAGTGAAGAGAAAGAAGACAGTCTTAGGAAGTCTTAGAATCAGAGGTCATCTCTGTGGCTGTACAAGAGCCACAGTTCCGGTTCTGTTTTCACTGTTGACACATGCCTCTCGCCTTAAGTTTTCATTTGTGGAACTCTTTGGTTCAAGGTCCATGTAGACTAGGGCCTTATCTTTCCTTGTAGGACCCAATGTCTCACCTTGCACATGGCAGCTATTCTGTATTGTTTTAGTAAATGAGAAGATGAATGAATCAATGAATCAATGTTGTGCATAATTTTACAAGCCAGGAAAGGCAACTTCATTCTTTGGGTTTTCTTCTCAATTACATACCAGAATCTTCTTTTTCTTTTTTTTCCCAAATGAATTATACACATTGCTGACTTGAAAATTAACTTCTGGATTGTCAGTATAATTGGATTATGTGTCATTCCAATATGATATCAGATTCACTGATTTTACTCTGGCAGTCTTTGAATATGTGAATTTGAGCTCAGTGAATAAAGAAAAAAGTGGCCATCATAATTCCCAAGTTATATTTTTGCAAATGTTGGGAGGCTCAGGAATGCTCCAGTCATATGGCAATTTCTGTCTTTAAAACACAAGACATGGGTATTACAACCTTCTCTGTATAGCCATCACCTGGAAATTCCGAGGGCACCCCAACGCTGGGGCAGATCTGGGGACACTCAGGGCTTATTCCAGAGCAGGAGTCCCTTGATGTTCACAGAAAATGCTCCAGTTTATCTCCCCAGAGCTTTCTGTTAGCCTTGTTCATTTTCCACTTGTGAATTTTCCATTTATAAACTAAACAATTAATATTCCACAGAAGAAGAAAAATCCCTCCTTTCAGGCGGAAAGGTGCCTTCCCATCTTTGCTGCATTATCATTAATTGATATGATAATATCCTCCTTTCATTAATCAAGATTCCGTACCTTATTCAAAATCCAGCAAAACACCTTCCCTTGAGCCCCCCAATATGAAGTGATCTTGACTTTCATTAAGCTCAGATAAAACTTGTTGGTCATTGTCTTTGTATTGACCTGGTTTCTAATTTTATTTTGACCCATTGATTAACCCTGCATTGCTATTTAATTTTCACTAATTAGATGAAACAGTAAGCTCTTGGAAGGCAAGAGCAATGTGTTTTACTTTTTTGTAACTCCTTCAGCACTTAGCATGGTAAAAGGCACATACTTGGCAAATCATTGTTGCTCTGATTAGGTAATAAGGGAATACATCAGTGGTCCTTCTCACGTATTAAGATTTTGCAAAGTGTGATTTTTTTGAAAATAGAACTCAGCTTAAGACAGGAGACTATATACTGCTGTTACCTTTCAGGTGATTATTGTAATGTAATTTTATACCAGCATTTATAGAATATATTTTAACTTTTTATTTTGAAGTAATTTCAAACTTACAGGACAGTTGCAAAAACAATACAAACACCATGCAGAGAATTCAAACATATCCCGCCTCCTCAGATACCTAAAACCACTAATTTTAACATTTTGCCAGTATTTCCATATCTATCAATCATCTATCAATCCTCTATCATCTATTTGTTTTCTGAACATTTGAGAGCAGTTTGCATACATCATAATCCTTGAACTCATAATACTTACATGTACATTTTCTATGAATAAGGATAGGATATTCATTTATGTGCAGTTATCAAGTTAAAAAAATTTAACATTGTATAAAGCATATTTGCTATATTCCAATTTTTTTCTTATGTCCCAGTAATGTCCTTTTGAGTCTTTTCTCCTCCATTCTTTGAATGTGTACAGTATCATGTATTGTATTTAATTGTCATTATCTCTTTAGTTTCTTTCTTTCTTTCTTTTTTTAATTATGGAAATAAATACAAAATAGATCTTCACATCCCAAGCCCTTCTCAGCATACCATTCAATAGGATTAATCACATTCATAATGTTGCAGAATCTTCCCCACCATCCCTTTCCCTTCACCCCAAACATAAACCCTACATTTATTTCATGTCAACTCACCATTGCCCATGCTCCACACCCCTGGTAACTTGTACTCTAATTTCTGACTCTGAGTTTTCATATTCTCTGATTTTTTATTTGAGGTTACAATGGGTCTTTAATTGAACATTCTTAATCTGTAACAATCTCTTTTGCTTTGGTACTAACTTAATTTCATTAGCACACATAAGCTATGTTCCTATATTCTTCCATCTCCCCACCTTTATGTAGTTCTTGTCACGAATTATGTATTATACATTATGAGTACCTGTTTTAGTTTACTAAACTGCTGAAAGCAGATACCATAAAGTGTTGGCTTTAACTATGAGAATTTATTAGCTTACAAGCTTACAGTTTTGGAGCCATGAAAATGTGCAAATCAAGGCATCGTGAAGACAATACCTTCTTCCTGAGGACTGGCTGCCAGAGATCCTAGACTCCTCTGTCACATGGCAAGGCACATGGAAGTATCTGCTGGTCTCTCCCTTCTCTTCTGGGTTTCATTGCTTTCAGCTTCTTGCTTCCATGGCTTTTTCTCTCTTTGTATTTCATTCTCCTTTAAAGGACTCTGGTAAGAAGATTAAGACCCACCCTGAATGAGGTGGATCACATCTTAACTTAAGATCCTATTTACCCAAAGATCCTACTTACAATGTGTCCACACCCACAGGAATGAATTAACTTTAAGAACATACTTTTCTGGGGGTACATACAGCTTCAAACCACTACACTCTACCCTCTGGACCCCAAAAGGCATGTTCTTTCCATATTCAAAATACATCCATTCCATCACAATATCCCAAAAGCCTTAAATCATTTCAGTAACTATATTGAGAACAAATCTCATCAAAATATGTTATAGGTGTGGTCTGTCCTGGGACACAACTCCCCTCCAGCTGTGGACCTGTGAAACCTAGAGAGCAACTTATCTGCTTCCAATATACAAGGGAGAGACAGTCATAGGATAAACATTCCCATTCCCATAGGGAGAAATTGGAAGGAAAACGAGTTATGGGGCCTAAACACTTCCAAAACCCTGCAAGGCAGACTTCATTAGATTTCAAGGCCTGAGAGTCATTTATAGATGTTATACATTTTCATGGATTGAAAAAAAAAAGTATTCTAGTAACATATATACACCTAAAATTTCCCCTTATAAACACATTCAAATATATAATTCAGTGTTGTTAATTACGTTCACAATGTTATGCTGCCATCACCACCATCTAGTACCAAAATTTTCCATCATCCCAAATAGAAACTTTGTAAATCTGAAGCCTTAACTCTGTATTACCTATCCCCTAACCCATCCCTTGGTAACTTATATTCTGTTTCTGACTCTGAGTTTGGTTATTCTAGTTATATCAGTGAGATCATACAATATTTATCCTATTGTGTCTGGCTTATTTCACTCAACACCACATCTTCAAGGTTCATCCATGTTGTCAAATGTATCAGAACTTCATTCCATTTTATGCCTGAACAATATTCCATTGGCTGTATATACCACATTTTGTTTATCTCCTCATCAGTTGAGGGACATTTGGGTGGCTTCCATCTTTTGACCATTGTGAATAGTGCTTCTATGGACATCAGTGTGCAAATATCTGTTTGCGTGCTTGCTTTGCATTCTTTTGGATATATACCTAGAGGTGGGATTACCAAGTTATATTGTAATTGTATACTTAACTTTCTGAGGAATGGCCAAATTGTCTTCCACATTACCTATACCATTTTACATTCCTACCAACAATGCATAAATTTTTCTATTTCTCTACATCCTCTCCAACATTTGTAATTTTCTGATTTTTTTTTTTTTTTTACTAGTAGCCATTCTAGTGAGTGTGAAATGATATCTCATTGTGGCTTTGATTTATATTTCTCTAATGGCTAATGATATTTAGCATCTTTTCAAGTGCTTTTGGGGGCATTTATATATCTTCTTTGATATACAAATGTCTAGTCAAGTCTTTTTAAATTGGTTGTTTATCTTTTTGTTGTTGAGTTGTAGGATTTCTTTATATATTCTGGATAGCAAACCCTTATCAGATATGTGGTTTCCAAATATTTTCTCCCATTGAATAGATTGTCTTTTTACTTTCATGATAAAGACTATGATGCACAAAAGTTTTTAATTTTGATGAGGTCCCATCTGTCTATTTTTCCTTTTGTTGCTTGTGCTTTGGGCATAAAGTCTAAGTAACCATTGCCTAACACAAGGTCCTAAAGATGCTTCCCTATATTTTCTTATAGGAATTTTATAGTTCTGTCTCCTACATTTGGGTCTTGGTCCACTTTGACTTGATTTTTTTATATGGTGTGAGGTAGGGGTCCACCTTCATTCTTTTGCATATTGACATTCAGTTTTCTCAGCACTATTTGTTGAAGAGGCCATTCTTTCCCTATTCAGTGGACTTGGCATCTTTGTCAAAAATCAGTTGGCCAGAAACATGAGGGTTCAATGAACTCTCAATTTGATTCCATTGGTCTGCATGTCTGTCCTTGTGCCAGAACCATGCTGTTTTAATTACTGTGGCTTTGTAATAAGTTTGACGATAAGGAAGTGTGTGTCCTCCAACTTTGTTATTCTTTTTCAAGAATGTCTTTGGCTATTTGGGGCTCCTTATCCTTACAAATAAATTCGACAATTGGCTTTTCCATTTCTGCAAAGAAGATTGTTGGAATTTTGATTGGGATTGCACTGAATCTGTAAATTGTTTGGGTAGAATTGACATCTTAAAAATATTTAGTTTTCCAATCAATGAACATGGAATGTCCTTCCATTTATTTGGGTCGTCTTTGATTTCTTTCCACAATGTTCTGTGTCCAAGTCCTTTTCATCCTTGGCTAGATTTATTCCTAGATATTTGATTCTTTTAGTTGCTATTATAAATGGAAATTTTCTTGATTTCTTCTTCAGTTTGTTCATTACTAGTGTGTTCAAAGATGACTGGTTTTGGGGTGTTGATTTTGTACCCTGCCACTTTGCTGAATTTAATTATTAGATTTATTGTGGATTTTTTAGGATTTTCTGTATATAGAATCATGTTTTACAAACAGGGAAAGTTTTACTTTGTCCTTTCCAATTCGGATGCCTTTTAGTTGTTTTTCTTTTCTAATGCTTTGGCTAGAACGTCCAGTAAAATGTTGGATAATAGTGGTGACAGTGAGCATCCTCATCTTGTTCCTGATCTTAGAGTCAAAGCTTTCAATCTTTCACCGTTAAGTAGGATGTTAGCTGTGGGTTTTTCATATATGCCCTGTATCATGTTGAAGAAGTTTGCTTCCCTCCTAGTTGTTAAAGCATTTTTATCAAGAAATGGTGCTAGATTTTGTCAAATGCCTTTTCAGCGTCAATTAAGATGGTTGTGTGGTTTTTTTCCCCTTTATTCTGTAAAGGTGGTGTTTACATTGATTCTAGTTGACTGTAATGTATAATTCTTCTAATGTGCTGTTAGATTCATTTTGCTAGTGTTTTATTGAGGATTTTTGCATCTAAATTCACAAGATATATTGGTCTCTTGTTCATTTCTTGTGGTATCTTTATCTGACTCTGGTATGAGGGTGAGGTCGGCCTTGTAGAATGAATTAGGGAGTGTTCCCTCCTCTACAAATTTTTAGAAGAGTTGAGCAGGATTGATGTTAATTCTTCTTGGAATGTTTGGTAAAATTCCTATGTGAATCTATCTGGTCTTGGGCTTTTCTTTTTGGGAGTTTTTTTAAACTCCTAACTCAATCTCTTTATAGTAATTGATTTGTTGAGATCTTCTATTTCTTCCTGAGTCAGTGTAGGTATTTTGTGTGTTTATAGGAATTTGTACATTTCATCTAGGTCATCTAATTTGTTGACTTACAGTTGTTCATAGTATTCTCTTATAGTCCTTTTTATTTCAGTGGGGTCAGGAGCAATATCCACCTTTTCATTTCTGATTTTGTTATTTGCATCCTCTTTTTTATTTGTCAGTCTGGCTAAAGATTTGTCCATTTTATTGATCTTTTTAAAGCACCAATTTTTGTTTTGTTGGTTATCTTTATTTTTTTGGGGGAGGGGTGTTATTTCATTTATCTCCACTCTAATCTTTGTTATTTCCTTCCTTCTACTCACTTTTGGTTTACTTTGCTCTTCTTTTTTTAGTTCTTCCAGTTTTGAGGTTGTCACTGACTTGAAATGTTTCTTCTTTTTTAATGTTAGCATTTAGAGCTATAAGTTTCTCTCTTACCACTCTGTTTCTGCATCCCACAAATTTTGGTATATTGCATTTTCATTTTTACTCACCTCAAGATAATTCCTAATTTCCTTTATGATTTCCTCTTTAGCTCATTGGTTGTATAAGAGTATGTGTTAATTTCCACATATTTGTGAGTTTTCTGTTTCTCCTTCTGTTATTGATTTCTAGCATCATTCCACTGTGGTTGGATAAGATATATTATATGCTTTCAATAACTTTTAATTTATTGAGACTTGTTTTGTGACCTAACACATGGTCTATCTTGGAGAATTAACCATGTGCACTTGAGAAGTGTGTGTATTCTGCTGCTGTTGGGTGAAGTGTTCTATATATGTCTGTTATGTCTAGTTAGTTTAGAGTGTCATTTAAGTCTTCTGTTTCCTTACTGATCTTCTTTGTAGGTGTTCTATAAATTATTGAATTTGGTGTATTAAAGTCTCCTACTATTAATGTAGAATCATAAATTTCTCCCTTATGGCCTGTCAATATTTGATCCATATATTTTTTGAGCTCTGCTGTTAGGTGAATATAAATTTATAATTGTTCTGTCTTCTTGTTGACTTGACCCCTTTATCATTATATAATGACCTTCTTTGTCCTTTGTAATGGGTTTTTAATTTAAAGTCTATTTTACACGATATTAGTATAGCTTGGCCAGCTCTTTTGGTTACTACTTGTATGGAATATTTTTTCCATCCTTTCACTTTCAACTGGTTTATGTCTTTGAATTTAAGGCAAGTCTCTCATAAACAGCATATAGTTCAGTTGTACTTTTTCTTTTAAATCCATTCTGCAAATCTCTGCCTTTTGATTGGAGAGTTTAATCCACTTACATTTAAAGTAACTGCTGATATTACAGGACTTCTTTTGCCATTTTGCTATTTAGGCTTTGCATGTCTTATACTTTTGTATCCCTCAATTCTTCCAGTAATGTCTACTTTCATATTTATTTGATTTTTTGTATTGTACCATTTTGAGTCCCTTCTCATTTCTTTCTGCATATATTTTTTATATATTTTCATTGTGGTTTTCGTGGAGTTAAAAGGTAACATCCTAAGTATATAACAATCATTTTTTATTTCATACCAACTTGACTTAATAGCCTACACAGATACTCTTCCTATATCCCTCTGTGCCCCCACCTTTTTTTTTGTACTTGGTACAAATTATATCTTTTTACATTGTATGTTGAAAGCCATAGATTTATGATTACTGCTTATCCATTTGCATTTTAGCTCTTTTTGTATGTAAGAAGTGGAGTTACAATCTCCCAAAATACAATCCAATATTACTGGCATTTATAATTACAAATATAGTTACTGTATTAGTCAGCCAAAAGGGGTGCTGATGCAAAATACCAGAAATTGGTTGGTTTTTACAAAGGGTATTTATTTGGGGTAGAAGTCCACAGTTACCAGGCCATAAAGCCTAAATTTCTTCCCTCACCAAAGTCCATTGCCACGTGTTGGAGCAAGACAGCTGCTGACGTTTGCCAGGGTTCAGGCTTCCTGAGTTCCTCTCTTCCTGGGGCTCATTTCTCTCCGGGCTTAGCTCCTCTGTTTCCTCCACAAGGTCAGCCATAGATTATAAGGCTCTCTAGGCATTGCCTCTCTCCACAAGGCCAGATGTAGACTCTCAGGCAAACAGCTCTGTCTCTTTTCCCGGGGCCTTCTCTCCTTCCTCACAACCAAGCTCTCTTACTTTCAGGGGCTCCAGCTCAAGACTGCAACATCAGAACTCCAGCTCAAACGCCCCCCTACTCTGTCCTTTGCCATGTCTTTTATCTTTGAGACCCCACCCAAGGGGCGGGGCTCAGTGCCCTACTGATGTGACCCAGTCAAATCCTTAAGCATAACTTAATCATGCCCAGATGAACTGACCAGTTTACAAGCATAATCCAGTATCTATTTTTGGAATTCATAACTATATCAAACTGCCAAACTGCTGCAGTTACCTTTACTGAGGGCCTTTATTTCTTTTTGCTACTTTGAATCACTGTCTAGTATCATTTCCTTTCAGACTGTAGAACTCCCTTTAGTGTTGCTTATAGGACAGGGCTAATGGTAATGAACTCCCTCAGCTTTTGTTTATCTGAGAATGTCTTAATCTCACTCCCATTTTTGAAAGAGAATCTCCCTGGATATTAAATTCTTGGTTGGTAATTGTTTCCATGACTGTGGTCTTCAGTTCTGTTTGGTTCCCTTTCATAATTTCCATCTCTCTGTTGATATTCTCTTTGTGATCATCTATTGTTTTCTTGATTTCCTTTAGTTCTTTTTTTTAAATAATTTTTTTTTTATTTTTTAAAAGATACTTAGATTACATAAATGTTACACAAAAAATATAGCAATTCCCATATGCCACACCCCCTCCCACCTCCCACATCCTCCCACATAAACATCATTCATTAGTGTGGCACATTCATTGCAATTGATAAATGCATCCTGGGGCTTTGCCACTGAGCATGGACCATAGTTCACGTTGTAGTCTACACTCTCTCCCACACAGTTCTGCATGTTATGTGATGATATAAAAGAGCCTATATCTATCATTGCAATGTAATTCATGACGATGTCCAGGTCCCGAAAAAGCCTGTGTATTACAACTGTTTTTCTCTCTCCCTGCCCGCAGAGCCTCCAGTGGTCACTGCCTCCACATCAATGTTATAATTTCTTCCAATGCTAGAATCACAATATGTTTATAGTAGAATACCAGTAAGTCCGTTCTAGTCCATAGTTCATTCCCCAATCCTGAGGATTCTGGGATGGTGATGTCCACTCCACCTCTAATTGAGAGGAGGCTTAGATCCCATAAAACCAATGGATGGGACTCTCTTGCTTGCACTTGTTGGCTGTCTCGTTTCCTTGGTATGGTGGTTGTCAATCCTTACCTCCTTGTTAGTTGTCCTGGATAAGTCAAATGAACTGGAGAGTAGGTGTTGCAACTCCGCTGAGGTTCCGGGTCCAGCTGGCACATGGACAGCCCAAAGACTCCAGTCTCTTGGATGTACACCTACAAACTCCAGCACCAAGTATAGGTTTAAATAGAAAGGACAGATGAGCTATGTGTAGGGAAGCCATAATTGAGTCTAACTCTGTCATCCTTTAGTTCTTTGTCCATGTTTTCCTTTAGCTCTTTGAGCATATTTAGGACCATTATTTTAAAATCTTTTACTTGTCTGATCACCCACATTGATGGGTCTCTATTGCTTTAATCTCCTCTTTCTGGGCCATTGCTTTCTCTTTTTTTGTATGGTTTATAATTTTCTGTTGAAGTGTAGACATTTTTATATTTTAACATATCACTGGAATGCAGCCTCTGAGGCATCTGTTCCTTAAGCTCATATCCAACTAGTATTATGACAGAGCTTTCCTTGAATGCCAGCAACTACCGTCCACCCACACACCAAAAATAAATAAAAGAATGAAAACTAGAAAACCTTTCCCAATCTTGTACATTTAATATGTTTTGTTGCATTCATTCAGAGTTTATTCATATAATGAGTTTAGAGAATAGCTCTAGGCCAAAGTGTAGGGGCTTCCCTGGTCCTTTCTGTACATACATCTTGTTTTGGGCATGTACGTTTGGTCCTAGGAATTCTCCCATTTACATGGTTCCAATGTCTCTTCTTCCCTAGGAATCTGTTTCCTCATGGTCCCTGGGCCCTGCACCATAAGCAATCCCTTGTCCCAGGCAGCCACTTGATTGCTCTCCCACAGTGCTCTGTAGGAGAGTGCTGTGAACTGCCTTTTATATTTATGGCAATTTCTGAGGCAGCGAGTCCTTCAGGCCACCTCCAGACAGATTGGGCCAGACACACATGCTTGCAGCATGTGCATGAAGGTTACTCTGCTTCCTCTGGAACTAGCAAGGATTTGCACTGGGAGCTCAGCTAGCTCCACGCTGAGCTGGTGAGCGGCTAGCCAGGTCACCAGGAGATCCTATAGCTTTTAAGTAGCCGTTTTCTTGTTTTGGCACTCATCCTGTTATTGCAGTCCTTTAACTGTTTCCTGGAGCTTTGAGAAAGATGTTTCTGCCAGGCCTTGCTAATTGTCAAAGCTTCTGTGGGGGAATGGGACCTTGAATCTTTTCACTCCACCATTTTGATTGGGGTGAATACTTTATATCCAAAAAATGTTTTCACCATTTATTTAACACTCACAAAACCTTTGTAGACAAGGGAAGGTGAATTGTTCCCTAATTAACAGATAGAGAAACTGAAATCTCACAGAGTGATTCAGTGTCTTGCCTGTCACTTGGTGATTGAACTAATAAATGCAAGAATGGATGGATGATGTCAAATAGAACCAGAATTGGAACTATTTCCATTTGCCTTTTGACTTGAAGGCTAATGATATTTTTATTTTTATTTGTTTTTTTTTTTAACTCCCTTCAACAGTAGGGCCGGCAGTTAGTACAGTGTCTCTTAGAGCCATTGCAAAGGAGTGGTCTGGGGTGCCATTGCTCTTCCTCAGCACTGGTCATCTCCAGGGTCTGCTCCATTTCCTGGGAATGAGATTCTGACATCAGCATTGCCTCTAGCGATTGGCTTTTCCATTTTGTAGCTATTCATCTTTCTTAGTGCTTTCCAGGATGCTTTTAGGTTCCTTAAGCTAAAGAATAAAAAGAATGAAGAGAAAGTAAGAGGGATAAAGGGATGTTAAGGAACTACACCCAGGAGTTAGTGTGAGTTTAAATCCCAGCTTTGCCACTTGCACTAAGTGGGAAAACTGAGTGGGTAACCTCCCTGAGTCTGTTTCCTTATCTGAAAAATGGAGATAACATGTGAAATGGTATTCACCCATAGCAGCTGTGAGAATTGGATGAAGGAACATATGTTAAATACTTAGTACTGTATCTGGCATATATTAAGTGCTCACCAAATATTAGCTATCATTATTATTGATAGAGTTGGAGAGATGCACTGAGAAAAATGGACTTTGGAACAATATTGTTCACATTGTGGAAATTAATAAAGATTTGCTTGATTGCATTGGATTCAGCTTTCTAAAGGAGGCTTACTGGTTCAGGAAGTGGTGAGGAACAGGGCCTTGCCCTTCACTTAAGAGAAAGGAAAATTGTGACAAGACCAGGGCAATTAAGACCCCCATGTTAGATGGTTATATGTTGCTTCCTACAAAGCCGGGCAATGCTAGGGAGTGAAACGGGAATGCAAAACCTGCTTTACATTCACAGAAGAGGAAGAGGATTCCTGCTGCTGGATGCTGCTTTCCCTTCCAGGAGCAGGGGACTGGCCCAAGTCAGTTGCACAATGTGTAAGGATGTAAATCCGATAATGTCATGCTTTAAAAAAATAAAGAAAGGAAGCCGTGCTGATTGCTTATATGGACAGCTGGCACACCTTAAGAAGTGAGAATGGTTCAGGCGGGAATGTAATAAGGCCGGGGAAAGTGGCAGCATGAAAGGGATGACCTTTATTTGCAATCATGGCTGAGATTTACAGTTTATTACTGATAGCTTTTATAAAGAGCCATTCAGTTCAGAGGTGAGAGGTTTGTCATCTGGAAATGCAATTAACTTTACCTTATCCCAATCCCCCTGGTCTTAGTGTGAGAGCAGCACTCCAGCACTTCAGCAATATCGTGATTTCCCCTCTAATTTCATTTCTGTCTATTGCATCCCCAGGTCCCTGGCATTAACGCGATTGCATATTTTTACTATTATTATTTTTTATTATTGCTACTCCCTGTCATCAGTAGCCAGAAGGCACATGTGTATTTTTTTTTTTAAGATCTAAATTATTTGATTCTGAATGAGCTAACCTCAAAGCATAAAGCCTTTTAAACCACAGCAGTTAGAGGTGCACACAGAACTGAGATGTGCTGTCTTAGGTGTCTGAAATTAATTACGGAAATGGAGAGGTTGTATAAAGGTGGAGGTGGTGTTTTACATTAAAGATGGGACCCTGAGTGCTGAAGCCCTTGCAGTGCTGCACACCTTGGTGATAGACACATCATACGTAGAAAGGCGCCGACTCCCCCATGCCTGCTCAGACGCCTGAGCGTGCGGAGGAAGCACAACACGATTTGAAACATGAAAAAAATGAAAGTGATTTTGGCACCCCTGCTGTGTGTGTATGAGAAGTCCCGAAAGGTCTATTTTTGTTTCACAGGTTCAGTTTTATGGCCCTCTTTTGTCTGTTAAGTCAGGTCTGCAGGAATTTAAGAGCCAGACACAAAAGCAAGAATTTAGTACTTTTTGCCAGTTGGTTTAGGTTATTTGAAATATAGCCTAGTATATTTTCCACCCTAGGCTGCTGCCAGATACAT
Organism: Cabassous unicinctus; assembly: GCA_029593785.1. NCBI lineage: Eukaryota > Metazoa > Chordata > Mammalia > Cingulata > Chlamyphoridae > Cabassous > Cabassous unicinctus. The sequence continues at coordinate 19,184 of JAQZBX010006930.1, read as the reverse complement.
CAGAGAGGGAAGTGGCTCCAGAGTCCACGTCCTCAGATTTCTCAACCTCTGCAAGATTGAGGGAGAAGTGTGGGAGTCTTTTGGGGGCCCCATCACTTAAGGCCACATGGTCAGAGGCTCTGGCACACTCCCCCTCCCCCCAGATATCTCCGACACTTGCCTTATAAAATCCCTAGTAGTGTGACGTTTTACAAATTCCTAAGGTTCTATCTGAAAACTATTTCCTCTGGGGTAAGGTAGAGCAGAATAATTACTACCTCTGTGTTTTTCATCCCGACTTTATAGTGGCTATTATTTTCATCAGTGTTAGAGGTTAATATCCCTATTTTTCCCCTCCACTGCCTAAATATAAGTGGGGCTCAGCACACGGCCAAGCCAGGTAGTGAAGGAAATAGCATTGCTTCCCAAAGAGGTTCGGATTAGCTGGTCTGAAATGAGGGTATGGGCCCTAGGGTAAGAATTACCCTGCTGCCGCTGATAGCAGATAGATTTAAACCCATAGTATTTCTTTTCTCAGCTGAGAGAGGTCGGGTTAAAAGATTCAGAAGGTGAATAGAGCATGAAACGATGCGCTTATGTCACTATATTGGCACTACAATAGAATGGCATCGCTAAGAATAAAAGCATCCAACAGCCATTTTTAATAGGAAGAAGGAAAAGCAAAGACACCTCAGATTGCACACCCTGAAAGAACTCTTTGCAGTCCAAGCATGGTTTAAGGTGCTTGACTGAAGGAACCGTGCTGAACTTGGAAAGTCGACTCCACTGCCTCTCCCGTAGAAGTGCCTTTAAGATGAACTTTTGGAAATCCCATTTTAAACCTTGTTTGTCCCCAGGCTGTGTCTATGCTTAAAGAATGGAACCGGGGGGAGTGGGGGTGGGGTGGGGTGGCAAAAATGACCAGAAGAGGGAGGCCATTTAAAAGGCTGTTGAAGTCTTTTTGAGAAAGAATCTTGGCTCGGACTAGGATGCTGGCAGTGGAGATGGAGAGAAGTAAATGGATAGGAAATACATTTTGGAGGGAGGGTCTACAAGATGTACTTAGGGATTGACTATGATCAGGTGCTAGTAATAGGGGGCCCAGGTCTTGAAAGCGGTCAAGAAAACTACTTCCAGAAGCAAATGCATCCATTCAAATAGTTCTAAATGCTACAGAATCTAAAAACCATTCCCAGTAAGAAAAGTACCATTGTCTGACTGATAAACTGAGGTTGGGCTCAGTGACCATCTGCTGCTCAGGGATGTTCCCCAGGTGCTCCTCATGCAATTGAGGCCTCAGGCTGTGGAATTCAATAGTGAACACTCATACCCTTCACAAATGGCACCTTCTTTTGGGGTTACTCAGAATCAGCATCAACAATGGATAGCATGGTTTAAAGAAGGTTCAATATGGGAGTGAGCCAGGGGTTTACACTTAGGAAGAATAGAAGCCACAGAAAGTTTTTATTTTGTTTATATTTGTAATTAGAACTTGTTGACAATGTAAATCAGAGCCTAATGCTTCTCCACTCAAAACCCACTCCTGAGGCTTCCCAGCCTTGCCATGGTCTCCAAAGTCCAGCAATCTGGTCACCACCTGCCTCTATGACTTCTTCTTCCACCAGATGTGGCTTTAGTTTGAAGAGAGTGAAGTTTAAGCCTCAGGGCCCTTCACTTTGCAGACCTTTTCCAAAATCTGGGAGGGTCCCTAGGAAATATATATATGTAATTGTATTTTCTCTGTCTTAAAGAGGACCCTCCAAATTGCATAAGCTTCAGGCCCCATGAAACTAGAATTTGCCACTATCTACCACTCTTCCTCTTTCTTATTGCTCTCCAGCCACATTAGCCTTCTTTACATTCTTCAAACATACCAAGCTCATTCCTACCTCAGGGCCTTTGCACTCACTCTTTCTCTAAAGTGTCACATGGCTTGCTCTCTCACTCTGCTCACATACCTCCTTCTGATGGTTCTCACTCTGCATCTATGCTTGATCCCTTTCCCTGCTTTAGCACTTTTCACTGACACACTGTTATGTGTTTACTTATTTATTGTTCTCATCTATGACAACTGGACAGGGGCTTTGCCTTATTCACTGCTTGTCCCCAGAATTAGGACCAGGGTCTTGTATGTAGCTGGAATTCAATAAATGTTTGTTGAATGAATGCAGGTGGGGATCAGCTCTCTCCATATTCACCGACATAAGAAGAGTTAGATGAGAACAGAAAATATGAAATAGAAAGAACTACTGACTGCCCAGTGGTGAGGTGTGTGGAACATAAAGAAGTGGCACCCAACATCTGGAGCAGCATTGTCCTCTAGAACTTTCTATGGTGGGAATGTTCCATATTTGTGTGTCCAATATGGTAGCCACTAGCTACATGTGACTATTGAGTCCTTGAAATGTAGCCAGCTAAGGAACCCCATTTTAAATTTTAATTGATTTTAGTTAATTTAACTTTCAAAAGCCACATGTTGCTAATGGCTATCACAATGAATAATGCAGATCTATTGACCTAGAATTCTTTCTCTAGGATAGCATGACATAGCCAAACCCCAGAGCAGAGACCCAAAACAAATGCTCCTGAGTTTAGATACTGCTCTGGGATCATAACAAAGTGCCAGTGTGTGACATGAGTCATGTTTCTCAAGATACCTTGGGATCCTCCAAAAGCAGGGGCTTTTTAAGGCCAGTATCTGATATTCAGTGATAATTAGACTTTTTTAGTGACAGCCAGACCAGAGCGCTAAGAAACACATACCCCCCACCCCTTACACAGGGTACCTCCCACCCCCTACACACACCCAACCGCATGCTTTTACAACCAAATGGCCAGGTGAGCTACACCAATTAAAAATCGGAGTTGCAGGCAAAAGATGAGGGGCAGTCATCATAAATATGAAGTTCCATACTCAGGCAGGGATGCAAGCAGCCTGAATCCAAACTGGAGTAAAACTCTGAAAAACACCTAGACAAAAAGTTGATGACGAAAGAAATAAGCCTTTGCACGGCAATGCCAATTCCATTTGCAAGCGAATGTTACGTGACAAAGGAAGTGGAGGTGGGAAATTGCATTGTTCTGCCTTGGCCTAAAAGATTCTAACCACATCTGGAAAGTTAGCTATGGTTTACATCCCCACAGTTTAAGAAGGAAATGAAATGTAGAGGAAATAAAAGAAAGGCCACAAAAATGATATGAATGTTGGAAGAACAAACTTGAGTGGACCGACTGAAGAAGTAATTTATATCCTCCAAAAATAAAGGTTTCCGTGGGGAAGTGATTGCAGTCTATAAATACCTTCAAGGTGACCATATAAATGAGAGAAACGGATCAGTCACCATCCCACAGATTGGTAGGACCAGGAGCTATGGCCTAAATCTAAGCAAGAAACAGTATTGTAGCCATTGGTAAAACATTTCTTACAGGCAAGAAGGACTAGACAGTGGGCAGTTCTCTCAAGGGAGTAAAGCCAAGAGCCATCACTACATCAGAAGCTGATTGAATGAGATAGTAACGGGAATAAAAGGAACATCAGAGCAGGGTCATATTATGTCCTCTGAAATAACTGGTCTGATAGGTCTGGAAACCTGCCTTTGGCTGTGGCCTATGCATGGGGCCTTAGAGAAAGGTAAAACCTCCTTGTGTTATTTCTCCAGACATGCTGGAGCAAAGTAAATGAGGAAAATTCCCTCCTGACAATTGCTTTAAATAGGCCCCGAGTTTGAAGTTTCATGCAGTGTGACCTCATTTGCCTGTCTAGATTCTTAGCTTCTCTGATAAGTATTGCTGTGGGAGTTTGAGGGGAGAGTCCTTGGGGCCAACCGCCAGGGCACCATCCTGAAGACTTTTGCTTAGGGGGAGGACCCTGTGGTACGACATGGAATGCCCAGGACAATCCTGGCCCTATCCAATCCACGTAGACAAAGCAGGGCTGCGGTTTTACTGGTCGTATCAAAATGCTTGAATTTACCCATCACCTTTCTCCTGGGACTTATGAATTAATCTTCTCTTCAATCTTGCTGTCATGCTGAGGCATTATCACCCCTATCTTCTAGCATCCTATACCTTTGAGTTCAAAGGGCCTGTAGAGAACACATCATCTTCTACTTTTCACAATGGGAAAACCAAAGCCCAGAAATATCAAGTGACTTGCTCAAGATCATACAGCTACTTAGGAGCCAAACCAGACTCCTGACTCTCAGCCCTTTGTCTTCTACCTTACATGGTCCTGCCTTGGAGAAAACAAGGCATCCATTCATCCATTCAATAAATGCTGTCCCTTTTTGGTACTATATATGGCACTGTGTTAGATTGAGGAGCTATGGTAGGTGTTAAAAATGGATCAGATATAGACACTGGCTTCAAGGAAAAACTCTCCAAAGCAGAATATGCCTACCTTCAGGGGTATACAAGGAAATCCATTTGGGGTTATCAAAGAAAATATTAGGACATCTACTTAAATATATTTTTTCTTATCCTTGAAAAATGTCAATTTTGTATATGTTCTGTTATGTAAATAATATTGATATACCCATTAATATGTATGTATATATATAATTTATGAACAAAATAAATATACATTTATCATAAATGAACATTTTTATAGACTGATCCAAAATGGGATTGGGAAGATAGACCCATGTAGCTATAATGGCAGGTGGAATGGCAATATGCCTTGACAAGGTACTGACAGATAACTGGGGAACTAAAGAAAGGATGGATGTGGTGGGATTAAGTAGAGTATCAAGCAGGAGGTGACACTGGAACTGTACTTTGAAGGATGGATAGCATTTGATAAGGTAGACGAGGGGGAGGAGATGGAGAGCTGCCAGTGGAGGGAGAAAAATCTATAGAGCAAGAAGATGGGTACTCCCAAGGGTTTTTTACAGGAAACATTAAGTAATTATTACTAGCTAGATGTTAAGGGCAAGGAAACAAAATAATAGTAAATATGTTTGCAAAGGTAGGGTTGTGCTGGATTGTGGCAAGTAAAAGAAGTTAAGGTCTGTCTTAACTGTTTTCTAAGGAGACACGTGTTGAGCAGAACTGGAAGTGTATGGATGAGATCAGCAACTCCCCACGGGAATTTGTGGGGGTTGATTTGCAGTAGAAGTTTCGTTACTTGGCTAAAGGTAGGTAGAAGTGTGGTGTACAAGGTAACAGGTGTACAAAGAAATGGGGTTGGAGGGTAGAAGGGAGTTTTTCTCTTTCTTACTCATCCCCAGGAAGAAAGAGTAGGGACTGAACTGGATGAGGGCACTTGGGGCATAAGCAATGACAAGGTGACACATTTTGCCACAGGTGGTTTGTCAGTTACCTACTGCCATAATGTGCTGAGCAACAAACTGCTCCCAAACTAAGGCTCAAAATAATCATTTATTTCCACTCATGTGTGTGGAGGACAGCTGGGATATCTCAACTTCTGGCTGGGGGTAGCTTTGCTTCATGTTGTGGGTCTGCTTCACATGGGTAGTTAGTTCTTTGTGCTCCTTCAAACAATTTATTTTTTTTTTAAGATTGATTTATTTTACTTTTATCCATTTTTTAACCCTTCCCTCCCCCCCACCCCCCCGTTTTTGCTGTTTTTGTATCCATTCACTGGGCAATTCTATTTGTCTGTTTCCTGCCCTCTCTTCTCATCCTTCTCCTCCTGTCTTCACCAGGATTCGTTCCGGGGAACCTCCAATGTGGAAGAAAAACATTCTGCCACCTGTGCCACCTTAGTTCCTGGTTTTTCGGCACGTCTCGTCTTGGCTCTCCCTTTGTGTCTCTCTTCTGTTACTCCATCATCTTGCTGCGTGGCTCAGTGGGGCCTGGCATGCCTGCATGCGGAGCCTGGTGGTGCACCCGCGCTTGGGGCCTGGGGGCTCACCTGCTTGCGGGGCCTAGGGGCTGGCTCCCCGCGCTCGGGCCCTGATGGCGCACCCGTGTGCAGGGCCTGGTGGCTTGCGCGCCTTCTATATATATTTTTTAAATTTTATTTTACTAGGAGGTCCTAGGGATCAAACCCAGGTCCTTCCATATGAGAGATGGACGTCCAACCATTTGAGCCACATCCGTCCCCCCTCAAACAAATTTTAAGCAAATGAAAATTGTGAACAATTATTCAATCTGCTTCAATCTACTCTCTTGATCTGGGTTATTCATACCTCTAAAGCATGCAAAATACGCATGATTCAGGCTGGCCACTGCTGATGTGTCTTCTGCATAGCACCAAGGGAGAAGTTCTTATGGGGTGCATTGGCAACATTTGATGGTGATCAGGCCCCCTCAAGAGAGGGTGGGAAGTAGACCTTGATAAGAAGATAGAGTGAGAAAACAGAAGTTCTTCTGTCCCAGAAAGCATCCAAGACAACTGCTGGACACAACTATTCTTGGAGCCCATCTTGAGTATCATTTTTAATGTGATTTTATTTTTATTTGTTTGTTGGGGATATCAAAAGTCACTTATCATTACATTTCTTTTCTTCCCAAGCTGATTATAAAAGTAACTGTTTGGTAAGCCATAGCTTAGTGTCCCCATCAGATTAAACAATCAGTATTGTCTGTCTCTCGGCACTGACAACCCTCACCTCGCTAGAAAGTAAGCCCTATGAGGGCAGGAATATATTTTCTCTTTTGTTCCCCTTTGTATCTCTAGCACTTGCAATAATGCCTGGCACATAGTAGGTATTCAATAAACATTTGATAAATAAGTGGGTGTATATGCTTGCTGTTAGTGATAGTGATTTTTACTAACCTACAAGGATCCCAGAGTAAGTCAGCTAGAGAGCTGCAGCTAGAAAGTAGAACTTCCAATGGGCTGCTTTGCCTGTCCATTACTCAACCCACAATTTCTAATGTTTGCCCGTGTCATACTCTGTGGACTAGTGCTTAGGAAGTAGAACTTTTCACCTTTGACTCTTGCCACCCTCGTCATATGGAAACATATTTCAGATTGGCTCGATGTTTAATTTCACCAAGCTACACCTAACACCTCTTATTTCTTGTAGCCCAGCTTTTGTCGTAGCTGTCAAACTCAAATACAGAAACCTCACCAGTTGTCTCTGTGAAGAGTATCTTTCTTGAATTTGCCATTTAAGTACCTTCTCCACAAATAAAATGACCCCTGGTATCTGCAATGCAATCCCCTCACTCCTCTCTCCTGTGTGCCCTATCCACGTTTTTACTGCATATTTATTTGGACATTTTCAACCTGTACCTCCCAATTTGAAGATTTTGAAGAAGCTTAAGCTCTGGAAACTGAAGAGGGTAAGAGATACCATTGTAGTGCAAATGAGTATTGCTGCTGCTAGTGGTGGTGTTGGCAGTAGTAGAAACTTTTTAATGCGTGTGAAGTTGCAGTTAAGTGATAACCACAGGGCATATTATTAATATATGATCAAATATGTTAATAAAGTATGTATTAGTAAATGCCCTAGTAATATCCCAAATCATTAAAAACAACAACAACAACAACACAGCCTTCTGAGCAGATGTCAAATCTGGTAGGTTCTTTGCTTCAGAAAAGTTCAAACTAGTATATTGGGAGTCACTTAAGTTTCTAAGTTGGTAAATTCATTTGCTTTGACAATCTTCAATTTTTATAAGAAGAGCCCTTTTGCTATCATTTCCATGTTATGTTGAATGGTACAGTTATATCTACTGTGTTCCACTGCATTAGGAATCTTTTAAAATACCTGATTTATCTGGCCAACATTTGCTGGCTGGCTATTATGGCTCAAGCCCCGGGTTCTTGTTGTAGTCATTTGCAAACATATTATTAGATTTATAATTATAGAAGAAAATTACTCCTTTTGAAACTCCAAATGAACTTAGGTGGCTTTCAACTCTTAATAGCCTAATTCTACCTGCTGTTAACATAATATCTTTTATATCATGCCTCATTTGGAAAGAGCTTTCATATGCATTATCATCTTACTATCCCCCATTTTACAAAAAAGGAACATGGACTCAACTATCTTGCCAAGAGATATGCAGCTAGGAAGTAACAGGGTTGAGTTTCAAATTTCCCTCTTGTGAAGTCAACTTTAGTGGTCTCCAGGACAACTTACCACATTCTTCTATTGCGCCATGAATGCAAGTATGACGTATCTAAAATAACATTCTTTTTGCTATTGCAGCCAGTAACTTTCTTCAATTCTGACTATATGCACTCGTGTTCCTTATAAGCATTTTTCCTCAAAAGTACAACACCTAAATGCCTTTCCTTGTTGGAGACATTGTTAGTTCTGATTGTTATAGATTCATTTATTTAGCAAATATTTGTTGATTGTTGGTTTTTCTAAAACCATTTTGATTTTTCTAATTCTTGCTTTTGATGTTTCTGAATATCTAAAATGATTTGCATGTGTCAATCAATTTGTCCAGCCAATTTGTCTTCACTTGAGTGCAAGTGGATTAATTATCCAAATAACTTGATTGTAGAATCAGTTTTGATCAATTATTGCTCTGGGTATTCCTATATTGAGCAAACCTGATAAGATCTTTGCTGAACTTTGAGGTTTTCTCATTCTGTTGACTTTCCTGGGAGATTTACATTGCCACCTTATTCATTTTCTCATTTATATGCTGTGGGAATAATTTTGATCCCATTATTCTTATTGTTGCTGCCACTATACTGTGATATATATGCTCTATATACCATATTCCAGTCTGAAGTTTCCTCTAGCTATCAAAGCTCTGTTATTTAAATAACTCTCCTTTTTAGAGCCATGTATCTTTGGAAAGTTGAGTTCTTGTGCAAGGTCAATAAACCTAAATGCCTCCATTGCTGCAATCAGATGACTTTTCAGTACATGTGGCATTTGCAAATCCTCCCAGCTCTCATTCACAGACACTGCTGGTGCTTCCCTTGTCAAGTGCCTTTTATCTTCACTAGGCCTATCTCTACCTTCTCATTCATCATCGGAAGGGGACTCTTCTTTTGTTGGTGGTTATATCCTAATTCTCGTGCAGTATTATCTTTGATGGCTTCCATTTCCACTTCAGTTAGCATGAGTCTTTTCAGCAAGACCTCATTCCATTTTGCTCTTTTACCAAGTTGTTGTCAATTCAGAATTTGGCTTGATCAATTATCCTGTGTATTTCTTAACCAAGTGTTCTCATCTCATTTTCTAATTGGATTGGTTCCAAATAGCAGTGTAATATTTTCATTGTTTATTTAATATGTTTTGTGATTGCTTGACATCTTTTATCCACCAAAACCTTTGAAAGGAGCTCATCTCAATATCACACTTACCTTTTATATCTCTTATGTGTGAGAGTGATATTATCTAAGGGTTTTGGTTGAAATTGATAAATATTAGTTCATTAATACATAATTGTTGACAATTCTAGAAAGACAGTGTCTTAGTTTTCTAAGGATGTTGTAATAAATTACCACAAATGTAGTGGCTTAAACAATACAACTTTATTATCTTATAGTACTTGACATCAGAACTCTGAAATAGGTCTCACTGGGCTAAAATCCCAGTGTCAGCAAGGATGCATCCCTTTCTGGAATCTCTGAAGGAAAATCCATCCCCTGCTCTTTCTACCTTCTAAAGGCTGCCTGCATTCCTAGGTTCATGGTCTGCCTCCTCCATCCTCAAAGCCAGCAAGGGCCTGTTGAGTCTTTTTCTCACTCTGGCATTGACCCTCTGCCTCCCTCTTCCACATTTAAGGAGATTACACTGGGCCCACTCAGATAATCCAGGATACTCTCCCTATTTTAAGGTCAGTTGATTAGCAAATGTAATTCCATCTACAACCTTAACTATCCTTTGCCATATAGAGTAACATTCACAGGTTCTGGGGATCAGGATGTTAATATATTTGGGACACTATTATTCTGCCTACTCTAGATGGGGATAAATCATAACATCTGAGTGCATCATTCTCATGAACAATATGATGTCATTAATTTATTTCTTCATATACCTCAGACAACTTTGGAACTGTGGCTGCACATTAGGAAGGGAGGCTTATTGAGCATTGGAGCCAAAAAAATGGTTCAAGAAGGAGTGAGACAGAGGTATGGGAGTCGTGGGTAATGACCCCAGTGTTCTTCCATATTCCAATTCCTGCATATATCCTGTAGGATAATTGGTTTGTTCATATGTCAGAAAATCTTGAGCAAAAATATTTGTCCTTTTAATATATTTAGTTTCAATGAAGAAGTAGTTTCAGTGGTTGAATCATGGAAACTTTCATGTTACATTTTAAGTTATTTTTCAGCTGTAATAGATTTTTGGACTGTCCCTGATTTTCTATGTTTGTAGAAAACCAAATAACTGCCTTATCTGGAAATTCTGATTATAAATATAGCTGCTAATGCCCATTAAAATTTGAATAAGAATGGTAGCATGGTGCTATTAATTCTGCAAGCATTTGATGAATTTGTGTAAAATACAGTACTCTACAAAATAGTATAATACTATTATGAAATGTCATTATGACATTTTTCCAGGTCATATTTTCAATCAATGTAAAAGCTTGTTAGGGGCCTACCAGCTTGGGGTGCTTTGCTAGGTGGATTACGGATTTGCTTAAATCCTCATGAAGTTTATGATGTAAGACAGATGGGACACAGCCTGGGATAGAAGAAAAGTGTTCAGTCCTGATTCTGTTTCAACTAGATCTGTACCATTAGGAAAGTTTCTTGATAGCCATTGGCCTCAGATTCCCAGTCTACCATGTGGAAGGTTAACCAAAAATCTCATCAACAGTTAGAGGTAGGGTTGTCAGATAAATGAAAATACAGGATGCACAATTAAATTTGAGTGTCAGATAAACAATGAACTTTTTTTAAGTGTGTATCCCAAATATGTCATGGGACATACTTATACTAAAATTATTCATTGTTTATCTGAAATTTAGATTTCACTATGTGAGATAAAGTGGTTTGTGGTACACGTGATGTATATTGTTCCCTTCCCTCAGCTATAAGGATGTCTGTCCTCTTGCATGAGGCTTCAGCTTTTGAGTCCCCTCAAGACAATGCTTCAAGCAGCCATTACCAGTCACTTAGGGTTGGCATGGATGATGAAATCCTGGCTCAATAATATTTGTGGAATGAAAGAGTATTTGGTACTCCTAATTTGATCTGTTTTCATTTTCTATCTAAAGTTTGATGATTCTGTAACATTTACATAGTGTAAATAGAAATAAAGACAAACAACAAGCATGTATTAATACAGACAAGCACAAAGTTACGTGCAAACTGTAGAGAGATTGGTTGAATGCTGGTATAAGGATTAAGATGACACACAATACCTCCCTTTTCCTGTTGGAAGGCAAAAGCTTGAAACTGAAGGTCGGATTTCAGGCATAACTTGGATTTGAAGGATGTTACATTGGAGAACTATCATTGGGGTCAGGCTCAGTAAATACTAAGTAACAATATGAAAGTAACATTTTTGAGGTTTTCCACTGGATAGTTTCCATTTGTCCTTCCACATCTGTTCCCTTCCCTCATTCACCCTGCTTTGTGCCCTGTGAGGCCAATCTACATATGGACTATATCAATGGGGTCCCTGGCTTTCTGGTTCCCAGTTGGATTTGGCAAATAGAAGGGAGGCCTCATCAGGAGAGTGGAAGGGGAGTGAGGTTAGGGTATTTATTCCCCAGTAAGTGGTCAAGGGCTGGTTGCATCCCTTGATGGGAGACCCCAGATCCTTTCTGAAACACTAGGCATATAGCTACTCTTCCCAGGTTACAGAAATTACTCTGCATCATACCCCTTCAGGTCTAGGGATGGTAATGGCTTCTTGCTGTGGCTTGTCCTAAGGTGCTGCACCCTTTCTTGTTTCCCTAAACCCTTCTCTCACGTTTATGATTAGTCTCTTCATTAAACTCTCCTCAATTACTCATTTTGAGTGTGCCATCTGTTCTCTGTGGCACTATCATTAGCTTATTATATACAAATATGGTACTCACAGAGGTTAAGTCACTTATCCAAGATCACATAACTCATGTGTGGCAGAACTGGGACTCAGACCCACTATCTGCAAGTGAATCTCAAAGAAATAAGAGAGGAGAGGAAGCATGTTGGAAGATCCATGGGGGAATCCAGTGATGGCCTTGGAAACGTGTAGTTTATTTTTCTTAATTGCCCTGAAAAATAGTCTAAGGAAACAAACTTACATCATCATCTGTTATGTCTCTCTCTTTCCATTTTGGGAATGTCAGACTAAGAACATCTCTTTGTTGCTCATTCTTTCTTGGTCCTTCAAAAACTGAGACCTCCCCCCAAAGTAGGGGTAATCTCTGAATTTCATGATTCTCAATCTAGTACTCTGTACTCTAAAAACATGCTGCCTTTCGTCACCACTTTCCCTAAAGTCCAAATTGTTTTACTTCTTGAACAAGAAGATCTTTCTGCTGAGCATGAAGGGATTCTTGGCATGGTGTTATATTTCTGACAGGCGGCATGGTTTGTGTAACACCAGGTACCTCCTCTGTCTGAGCTCGTGATTATGAATAGCTTGGAATTAAGTCACCTTTCTTGGATCAGACCGTTTCCCATGAATTTCTTAGCTCAGCTCACCTGGGCATAGTGAGTAGGAATAAGTCCTGGGCCCGCATGTCGCTCCTGAGCTTCAGTCCTCTTGTGAGTGATCTATGCTTTGGATAGCCTAAGACTGACCGACCTTTCTGCTCCCATCCATCTTTTTATACATCCTGAGTTCACTCCACTTTGCTCTCATTTCCCTCCAAACCCATCTTTCCAGAGCTTCAGCTTGGCTCATGCTCAACTCTTCTTGAATTATGCCAACTTCTAACTTCCCACTTTATTCCCACTGGTGCTTGATATAAAGGGTTAGGATCCATTGGTGGCTCCAAAAAGCATGATTGATATTGACAAAGTAGAAATCTGATCCTTTATTCCTGGTGGTACCTTCCAAAGATATAGCATGTCCAGAAAGGCTTTTGGTGGATGCACAGCCAGTCACCCTGGGGCATTGGCTGAACCATTTCTTTGAGCAGAAGAAATTTTAAGTTTTTATTACTTAAAATAGTGATAAAATAATCCAGTGGATTTCTGAGGAGAGGCAGGGGTTTTGTTAACTGAGAAAAGGTAGCTGCTGCATGGTTTTAATTTAGCTAATTTTATAAAACTGAATTTTATTCATGCTGTGGCCATAGGGGCTAAATAACCGTTAAAGTGTATGCTTTTTCCATAAAGGATTTTCTTAGGGGATGTGGAGTTGGAAGAGCCTTTATTTTTCTTTCAATGTCATACGATCCATAGGAAATAGACTTGATGCTAGGTTAGGAGCTTTAATTTTTACTTTTCTCCCCCATTCTTGGAAACTCAAATTTTATTGAAATGAGCTGAGGGTATCCCTGTGGCTTTATTCTGAGCACCATCCATAGGGTTCTACCACACTAGCCAATTTTATATGAACCTCCTGGCCAGAGCCATGGTGTGGCTGAGGGATGAGGGCAGAGATGCAGAACCAGGCTTCTGAAAATCCATCTTCATCCCAGAGTCCCTGTAGTAGGCATTGAATGCCTTCCACATAGAGTTGTACCAAGACTAAATAAACCCTTTTAAGTTTCATGGAACTCAAACTAGACCTGTTATTTTTTGGTCTGTGTGGACCAAATAATTGGAGCAGCATTTGCCCAGGTTAGTTTGGACTGGTAACTGGCTTTGAACCAAAAATGTACTGAATGACTCTGGTCATGACTGAAATGAAATGTAACTGTTTCAAGTCCCAGGTGTCCCCTCACCCTTCCCCCATCTTTGAATTTAAAGTCTAAGATGAAGGCATTGGGCCCAGTAGCCATCAACAGGTGGTGCTCAGCTTTACTCAGACTTGCAACTCTTCTTTTCATCCTATCCAATGTAAATCAAGTATATAAATCAGGTAAATTTCCCCATGGTTAGCTATATTGGTATTTAGAATCAGAATTGCTGTGCTCTTTACCAAAAGATATTTTCCAACACACACACTTACAAAAAAAAGTAAAGAAATGTCAGTAACTCAATATAATGTTTCCCATTCAAACCAGAGAAATTTGCATTGCAAAAGCTGCCACTTTTCTTTTGCTTTGGAGCATCTGTCTTTTTTTGGCAGTGACTTGGGTTGCTTGGGAAACCCATAAGACAAATCAAAGAATGTGGATCAGATTTTTTAAAAAAAGAAGTAGCAGCATTCCCCCGGGAGCAGCAGGAAGAAAAGACTGGGATTTCAGGGAAATCAGGTGCCTTTCTGTAACTGAGAGGGAATGAAGAGGAAGGAAATGTCGGAGAAAAGGAAAGGGGCAAGAATAAAGAAAATTGGGGACAGCATTATGGGAAAAAAAAAAAGGGAACTGAAGAGAGTCTTGGGGATAGAACTATATTAGTTGTGCTTTCAATCCAAACCTTGGAATTACCCCAAACTGCCAGTTAGTTATCTTCTCGGGGCACAGAATAGAATATTTAAAGTCTGGTGCCTCTTAAATCCAGATGTATCGGTACCAGAGAGATGAGAACTGCAGATGGAGATTAATTTGGGCAGAAGCAGGGTCATTCAGAGTTCCTGAATTTTGGGACCTTCAAGTCACCGGTTCTTTCAGCTTAATTCTGATTTTAGGCTCTTGTGTTTGTTGTGGTGTTTCAGAAGCTGTCCACTGTAGACATCGGAGAGTTTTGCTTTGACGCGTCTTTACAGCTGCTCTTCGGATGCTCTTCTTCCCCATACCTTCATTCTGGCCGGTCATTCACATGGTGGGATTTCCTATAGGCATAGAGGGCCCTCCTTCCTTCCCATTTTCTTACCCTGAGCCAGAGATCATTCCCTTTTGTATCGGCTGTTTTCCTTGGAAGAGTGAAGCTTTAGTTTTAATCAGTTTATTGGGTGCCTGACTTAATTTTACATCTGCAGTAAGATCACTAGGAATTCTTTGCTTCCCCATGGAGGATAAAGCTCTGCCTCCCTGCTCTCCTCTGAGATCTATCATTGTGCTGGAAGATAGAGAGCCTGGAAGGTTCTGTTCCACACTGTATAGCTCCAAGAGCAAATTTATTTATTTATTTAATATATAAAAGATCCCTCATGGGGAGCCAAAGATTGAATCACAAGCAGAAACCTGATTTGAGATTTAAGGCAGGGTGGCAGCGAGCCATGTCAAAGAGCAAAAGCCTTGGAGGTGGGAAGTGAGTAGGAATTGAAAATTTGCTTCCAGAGAGCTCTGCACCTCCATCTGTCCTCTCGATGCACTGGCACATGTTGAGCACACAGCTTGTGAGTTAGTTTTCTATTGCCATGTAACAAATTACAAACTTAGTGGCTTAAAACAAAACCCAGGTTATTTTCACACCGTTTCTGTAGGTCATAGTCTGGGCACGGCTTAGCTGGGTTCTCTGCTCTGGCTCTCATCAGGTGGAAATCAAGGTGATGGCCAGGCTGCATTCTTATTTGGAGGCGGGACTAGGGAAGAATAATCTTCGAAACTCCCTCAGGTGGTTCACACAATTCCTTTTCTTGAGGCTATAGAATTCGTGGCAGCTTGCCTTTTCACATTTAGCAAGAGAGTCTTTGAGGCTTATGGTCTCTGACTTCTAGATCCTCTTTTAAAGGACTCACCTGATTTGGTCAGGCCTACCCATGATAATCTCCCTTTTGATTAACTTACTGCTGAGAGACTTTAATTACGTCTGTGAAGTCCCTTCATCATTTCCAGATTCTCTTAGAAACAAGCAGCAGGTTCCACCATACAAAAAGGGAGGGGATTATATGGAAGTGTGACTCATTGGGTATCACCTAAGTGTGTGCCCTCCTCATGTCATCAGTCCTCCAAGATGCTAGGGTCCCCCAAATCTCATCCTTAACCCCAACATATCGTTTTAAGCAGCCAAATCTGGTCAAAGAGGGAAGGAAAAGAAATCTTTGTCAGAATAAACTGCATTTCCTCCCTGTTTAGCAGAGTCATTTGTGAGTTCACATAAGTGGGTTCATGAGGATAGTAACCAAGAAATGGGAAAGAATTAGTGTTTATTTACAAATGCATGCCTCACTCAAGTCCATTAGTCACACTGTTTTTTTAAATAAAATTTTATTGAAGTGTATAATTCATACATGAAAATACTTAATAAGTATATATTAAAAGTTGTGAACTTACAAAACAACCATGCATATCATCATGCAGGGCTTCCATACATCACCCCACCACAACATATTGAATTGTTATGAAACATTTGTCGCAAACTATGAAAGAGCATCGTCAAAATATTACTTAACTATGGCCTATATCTTACATTTGGTGTATTTCCCCCCCAACACCCCAATTATTAACACCCTATATTAGTATTATATATTTGTTATAGTTCATGAGACAACGTTCTCATATTTGTCCTGTTAACCACGGTCCATCTTCCACCATTGGTTTCCCTAAGTTGTACAGTCCCATACTTTGTATCATCCATTCACAGTGTACCCTCAGTGGCTCTCATTTTCATCACAGAGTTGTGCTGTCATCACCTCAATTTTAGAATGTTTTCATTACTCCACAAGGAAAACTTCCATACCTCCTTATACCCCCCATTTTTGTCCCTTAGAATTGATTGAATATCCTCTTTGCCATTGCTGCAAAAATATTACAATGTTACTGTTTACTATTACCCATAAGTTACATTAGTTGTAATTTTCCCGTGTATCACCCTATTCTTAACGCTTTGTAAAAGAAGAACATTCTTATATTTATACTATTAACTATAATTTTCATCCACCATTGAAATCACTATGTTATACATTCCCTAGATTATTCTCTAGCTTCCTTTCAATTGACATTTATGTCCACAGACTACCCGTTTCAGTAGCAATCACATTTATAAATCAGCAGTGTTAGTTTATATTCACTATAATGTGCTACCATCAACTCTATTCATTTCCACACTTTCACAATAAATCTTATTAAAAATTCTACATACATTAAACATCAGCTCTCATTCTCAACCCACATTCTATCTCCTAACTAACCTATACTCTTGAGTTTACCTCCATGAGTTTACTCATCACATTTAGTTCATATTAGTGAGACCATACAATATTTGTCCTTTTAACACTGTTTTTAAAATTGTTCTCATTTTGTGATTGCCTCAAACTTTTAAAGATTTGATGAGATTTGGTATCAGCCTTCTCTGAGGCCTTTAGCACATGGTAAATCAATTTCAAGGAGGGGGGATTTTTTTTTTTTTGTAATTAAAAAATTATATTTTAAGACATTGTGCCCTGTTCGTTGAAGACTTTGATTTACTTGAACCCAAAACAAGGCAAAGAGATTAAGGGACATTTCATTTCCAATACATTTAGGGGGAAATATTTAGAGGAAGGAAACCCACTTTCCATGTTTTTTTTTTCCCTAGAAGACTGAGACAATCCTAAATATCAATTATTAGCTTGGTATTCAGAGTCCTAAAGACAATTCTATATTCAGAAATCTTTCTATCTCCAGTATTCTTTCTTCCTTCACAAAACTCAAATGGCATACCCTAGAGGAGAAATGGATATGTAATAAGGAAACCATAATATCCAAAGTTTAAGAGTTGATGAAAGTTGAGGATCCCACTCCAGAAATAAAGCCTCTGAGGAATGAGTTGAGAAGACCAAAGTGGGCAGAGTGTCCTGGAAGAGGAGACCATTTTAAAAAAATATGCTTTTATTAGAGATGTTGTGAGCTTACAAAACAATCATGCACATGTTTGGAATTCCCATACAGCACCCTTCCACCAACACACTACATTGTTGGGGAACATTTCTTATAGATTATGAGATAATATAATCAGACTATTACCACTAACTATGGTCTATAGCGTACATTTGGTGTATTTTTTCCGTATGCCCCTATTATTAACACACTACATCTTTGATATTGATGCAAGAATATTACAGTATTACTATTAACTATAGTCCATAGGTTACATTAATTAGACTTTTCCGATGCTTCTCTACATTCTTACCACCTTGCTATAGTGATGAACATTTGTTCTAGTTCATAGAAGGACATTCTTGTATTAACCATAATTCTTATTCACTTCTGGGTTCACTGTGTTATCCAGTCCCTAGATTATTCTCTAGCTTTCTTTCAATTGTCATTTACATCCCTAGACTACCTTTTACAGCCACAATCCCGTTTATAAACCAGCTGCATTAGTTCTACTCACTATAATGTGTTACCATCAACTCTATTTCCACACTTTTATAGTCAAGTTAATTAAAACTTGTACATACATTAAGCATCAGTACACTTTCTCAGCCCTCCTTTTATCTCCTAATAACCTATACTCCAGGTTTTAACTCCATGCATTTATTCTTCATATTTAGTTCATATTAGTGAGCTCATGCAATATTTGTCCTTTTGTGCCAGGCTTATTTTACTTAACATAATGTCTTTGAGGTTCATCCATGTTATCATATGTGTCCCAATTTCATTTCTTCTTACAGCAGCATAGTATTCCATCATATGTATATACCGCATTTTGTTTATCCACTCATTGGTTGATGGACACTTGGGTTGTTTCCATCTTTTGGCAATTGTGAATAACACTACTATGAATATTGGCGTTCCTATCACAGTTTTCAGTTCTTCTGGATATATTCCTAGTAGAGGAATCGCTGGATCATATGGCAGTTATATATTTAACTTCCTGAGGAACTGCCAAACTGTCTTCCTGAGGCTGCACCATTTTACAATTCCACCAACAGTGAAGGAGTGTTCCTATTTTTCCACATCCTCTCTAGCACTTCTTGTTTTCTGTTTTTTTAAATAATGGCCATTCTCTGCAGTGTGAGATGATATCCATTGTCGTTTTGATTTGCATTTCCCTAATAGCTAGTGATAGTGAACATTTTTTTCATGTGTTTTTGGCCACTTGTATTTCCTCTTTGGAGAAATGTCTGTGTAAGTCTTTTGCCCATTTTTGAATTGGATTGCTTGTTTTTTTATTGTTGAGTTATATGCTCTTTTTATATAAAATGGAAATCAAACCCTTATCATATATGTGGTTTCCAAATATTTTCTCCCATTGAGTGGGCTGCCTTTCCACCTTCTTGACAAAGTCCTTTGAATCACAAAAGTGTTGAGGAGGTCCCATTTATCAATGCTTTCTTTCATTGCTTGTTCTGTCCATGTAAAGTTTAAGAATCTTCTAGAAGCTTTATGGTTGTAGATTTTATAGTTAGATCTTTGATCCATTTTGAGTTAATTTTTGTATAAGGTGTGCAGTAGGG